>NMRB01001751.1:5187-45959 GCA_002633025.1 Notospermus geniculatus | reverse complement strand
AAAAAATCCCCCCCCCCCCCGCTCTAGGGTGTTTCTGGGTGTTCCTGGGTAGACTCTTCCAAAATACCCATTGACTAGGTGTTCTAACGTGTTCTTGGGTATCTCTGGAGTACCCCGACACCCTAGCGATACCTTAGGGTATTTTGGAATAGTCTACCCTAGAACACCCAAGAATATCCAAGAACACCCAGGAACACCCCAGAGCACCCAAGAGATATTTTTTGGTAGGGCATGACATTATGGCTGTCCGACGTAGACTATATTTAGATGTGGCGAACATGAAACAAAAGAGTACAGTGACTGGCAATTAGCATCATCAAACAGAGAAACTTTGCCCAGTCAAAATGACAAAGACCGACCGAGCCAGTCGTCCAGAGGACAGATCCCGCTTACTACGACTAAAGGGCCGTTAACACATGCAACCTGTCATATGCAACTTCATGCAACTTGTTGCATAAATCTGATGAGACCAAAAATTTCATCAAAGTTGCATGTGTAAACGGGCAATGCCATGGAACTTGTTGCAACTACCTACTGCAACTTGTTGCAAATTTAGGATCAAGATCCTATTTTCTGGTGACGTTGCAACAAGTTGCACGTCGCTGGCCAATGAGAACACAGCAAAAAATCATGTGACGTCTACTAAAGCCAAAATGGCTGCCGAACAAAGGATTCCCGCCAAAATTTCAGCAACTTGTTGCGAACTTGTGCAACTTATCACACTGGATGTTGCAATGTGTAAACGTCACAGGCAGACTGCGACAAGTTGCAGGTTGCGGCAACTTGCAACTTGGTGCAACCTAGTGTAAACCCCGCACACTAGCGATTTTTCGAGCGATTTTCTAGGCGACCGGCCTTGCGACCACAGAAGCGATTGAACATACTTTTAGTTTTTTTAGTTTTTGTTGACACGTTTGCGACAAATGCTTCCTTGGAAGATCAGTGATGTCGTGGATGACATCACCAATCGACCTCAAAGGTAATTATCGCAGGCGACGTAGTAGTCGCATCTGTAGTCGCCCCCATTTTAGTCGCAGGTGTGCGGCGCCCTTAAAGGAGCTGGACGTCCAAGTTGTAAACAAACTGGTTTGTTTACAAACAGTGGCCAGCAAACTAGTTTTATTCCTTCGTGAAGGTGGCAGCACCAGTGATCGTTAGACTGGTGCCCGGTCCAATGCAACTCACTCACGATATTCACGTCAGTATATATCACCGACAATAGGTGACAGCACCGCAGGCGTCGCGTGGATAGAGAACCAGTGAGTGAGTGTTTACAACTTGGACGTCCAGCTCCTTTAGGATCTGTCACCCAGGCGACCAGCCCGGACAATGCCAGTCACCCGACCAGGCAGAGCCTCTCTGTGCAGCATATCACTGTAATGCAAAACGTTTTGTCTCTGAAAGATAGGTTTGAACAGGAACAGTTAGTTTGATATGATTTATCGGTTAATCCAAAGAAGAAAGCACAAAAATCTTTTCAGTCTTTTCTGAAATCTAATGTGGAAAAGTGCCAGCCTCAAGAAGACCCCGGTTGGGGTCGAAAATTTGCTAAGTCCTGCAAGTTGACTTCTTGATATTTATCGGTTAACCCATGAAGTAAAACCTTGATTACCTGCCCTTCAGAAACTGTGCCTTCCAGAAAGCTGTTGATAGGTATTAGATTAAGCTCCTCCAACATTGCTTCACGAGCAGTCACCTGTTAATCCATCTGTTGTTTGAGTGTCCTCCATAGGCCTACACCTTCATCTCTATCTCTACAAATCAATACAATACGTACATCTATCGCTTGATAGGACTTTCCTGTAGGACCTTCGTGTGCACACCCAAAGTGAAGGTCGTGCCAATTTTGTTCATCCAACGGTTAAAGGCATTTTATCAGCAAGATGAAATGGTCCATGGACCATGTGCTCACCCGTTTTACCATAATAGTGTAATGACAGAGAGAGGTACATGTCAGTTATGAGCAATCTGGGTCAAGTCATTCCCAAGTTGCAGGACTTCAATGATATTTGGCGGCCATATTGTATGTCCGATCGGGCCAGAACTTCACATGCACATAAAGGTCATCTAGAGGGAGCCACATAGCACATTTGAGCACTCTGGGTCAAGTCATTCCTGAGTTATAGCACATTTGATGATTTTCGGGTTACGCCACCTGGCGGCCATATTGAAATTTAATCAGGCCGAAAGTTGATGTGCTTTTAAAGGTCATCTAGAGGGAGGTATATGTCAAGATTGATCACTCTGGGTCAAGTCGTTCCTGAGTTATACACTTGGATGATTTTCAGGTTACACACCTGGCGGCCATATTGGATGTCCGCCGAAACTCGGTATTTTTGAAGGTATCCCTCTTATACACGTTTATGCAAGATATGAAGTCGCTCGGTGAAATAATGAAGAACTGTGGCAGGTTCGTTACTTTTGTCGAACTTTGACCTCTGTGACCTTGAAAAGTAGATCAAATCAAAAACCCGTTACATATGTTATGTATCCTAATTGGATACACCCCGGGATACACCTATGATAAAAATTTGGAGATGATCAAGTCATTAGTTCAGGAGTTATTGCACTTTTTGCGTTTTTGGTTTTGGCCACCTGGAGGCCAAGCCAAGAATCGAATCGGACCGAAACTTGGTGTCATAGGTCATCTGACCTAGGGGTATATACGTGCCAAGTTTCAGATCAATAGCTCCAGCGGTTACGAAACGTGCCCTGCTAACGGACGACGACGGACGCAGCACCATTGTAATAAGAGCTCACCGGTGAGCTAAAAAGAGCTTAAGTTATTTCCCAATGAAATTACAGATATCATCACCGAGGCATTTTAAAATAACCTACCAATGCAACTGTTTAAACTTCTGCCTAGAAACGAAGGGTTAGAAGCCTTGTGGACTGAACAAAAGGTTCAACGCTGTATTTAATTTGTTACAACCCCNNNNTTTTGCATGCAATAATTTCATTCAGTTCAGTATTATGGTAAGCCAGAGAGCACCCTCCCAAAGCAGGTACCGGGATTTGGTGTCGCTCCCCTTCATACACTCCCACACAACTTTTCTGCGAGTGAACGAAGAGGAGCGAGATAAAACCCCTGCTGTGGGAGGATGAACCGGAGTGACTACCGCCTGAAAGCTGACAGCGTGGCTTCATTTACATAGTTGACATTTCGAGAAGAGATCAAAAGATGTTGCACCTGTTCACAAGCGAATCGAATCATTTGAAAAGGCGTGAGATAAACTGTCCCCACCATACTGGAACAAGCTATTCTTCCGAACGCATCTACGTGAACAACTCTGATACCGGTAAGTAACACAAATTTTGGTCCTACCCTCATATTTCAACTTACCTTAATTACAGCCCAACCTATACTGTCACAGCACAGCCTTCTTCCCAACACTTAGGACCGTATTTACGAAGCGCGATTAGGCCAACACGCGTGTAAATTCATAGTTATTCAGGTTAAGGGCCTAGAAAACCACTAGGGTTCTTTCACTAAAGACGCGCGCTAAGACGCCGCGCGGTAAGACCAACCCTCGTCGACCACCTTATTGAATAGGTCAACATTGATTGGCTCTCGCGGACCTAACAATGTCAACGACTCGCCCCGCCTCCTCTACAATGACCATGAATGACCAGCGCCAGAAGGGCTGTGCGAGCGAATGGTAAACAAAGTCACTGTACAATAACTCACGCTGGCATATAAGGGCCGTTTAGACGACAGGCAAAAATCCACATGCGATCCGATCGAATCGGATCGAACCGGATTGTGGGTTCAAAACTTTGACGTGTAAACGCTACCCAATGCAGTCCAATGTGGATTTTTGACCCCATTGGACCACATACGACCACATTCAAATCTCGTCTAAACGCAAATGAGACCGGATGCGGTCGATCGGATCCAATCGGATCGAATCTGAATGTGGTTTTTTGGCTTGTCGTCTAAACGGCCCTATAGAGTCTACCACATGTATACTGTGTATTAAGCGACCACAGTCGGTTATTATTGAATCACCTTTTGAGTTGTAATAAGGTGGGCTTCGTGTGGGCTGTTAGCCTAGGGATACACTGAACGCGATTTACCCCATCGCGCGCGATTTTCGCACGAATCTCTTTGTTTCGGAGGCACTTTGGCATGAAATAACAAAGAAACAACGCGCGCGATGGGTAAATCGCGTTCAGTGTATCCCTAGCCTAAAACAATTAATGGAACAATAAATGCGAGGCGCGCGGGCCGCGCGCGCTGCTCGTTAATTATGGCAAACAATAGAAGGGCGGCTCAACGCGCGGCGCATTTGGGATATGAAACTACAGTGTCCGGTTAGAGTATAGGGGAGATTCTAACACACCGGTCGCATGGGGGCATTGAAGTCCAGCAGGAACGATCGAGCTGGTAATTCATTGCCATTGTCATCGTAGGCGGGGCGAGTATGGTATTGTTAGGTCAGCGAGAGCCAATCATGGTTGTCCTATTCAATAAAGTGGTCGAGGAGGGTTGGGCTTACCGCGTTGTGCCAGCGCGCGCGTCTTTCATGAAAGAAACCTATTGTGTTGCTACCTTGTACGCTGCTTGATCGGCAGCGTTTACCCACAGGATAACCACACGCGGTTAACATTCCTGCGTTTACGTGCAGGAGGATCGAAGAAAAGAGTTGAAAGACTCTAAACAAGGCCTGTAGGTTGTTCAAATTTTTCTTTTGTCCTCCTGCAGCTAGACAAAGGAAAGTTAACCACGGGTGATTACGGCCCAAACATGCTTCAAATTAAAGGACCACAGTATTGCTTCCCAATCCTGCGTTACACCTACCCGCGTTAAGGGGGAGACCTCTATTAACGACTTGGTAAACTACCGCATGCAACTAGTCTCGCGCAGCCAGCCGTTTCGTTCCGCAGTACTGCTACACAAACTTGTTCGATCCCCAGCGGCTGGGTGACCGAGACTGTAATCATACATTCTCCAACACTGGGGCGAAAGGCTTAACTACAGTATTGGAGCATGGTGCCGGTGGCGCCGGCTGTCGACAGAAAGATGCAATACAGTGGTCCTTTAAGCATTGTAAAATCGTTATTTGAAAATTTAAAAGTGTTTTTTGATATAACAAATCATTTTCTGTTCAACTGGAAAACATTTAGGCAATGCACAGACCTCTTTTCCATTTTACTATAAACTAGGCAGAGAAGGAAAACAATAGGATTGGGCCTAATCAACATCTCAGCTCTCTTATCTCGACCCCTCTGAAACGGGTTTCACAGGGGTCCGATGGGTCGGTGGCGCCTTAAGCGGGGAATCCACCATTGATTTTCTAGCTGATTTTGCGTTGCGACTCGCTTTGCAACTGGGTTGCGTTGCAACTGGGCACTCGATCGCCGTAGTGGACCAGCTTGACGTGATTTCCGCCAATGGAAAAGATGTGGTCAGTTTCAGTCGGCAATTGGTCGGCGGCTGGTATCAGTTCCTTGTGATCGTATTCAGTCGCAGGTAGCAGGTTGCAAAGCGAGTCGCAACGCAGAAAATCAGCAGTGGATTCCTAGCTTTAGGATGTAAATGTAATACTCTAGATTCGTTCTTCTAAAGCCGCCCATACACGTTCAATATTATTGCACAATATGAGGGCCAAAATGGGCGATATCNAATAAAGATATCTACGTTTTAAGGTAAACATGATAATGATAATGATAATGAGATTCTTCGCATCTGAAAAGTTTGAAGAGGATTGCGTTATGATAGTTTAAAAGATGATTAGTTCAGGTAACATATACGGGTGGTCGTTTCAGTGCGAGATGCTGCGAGGTGCTGTTTTTGACGCGATGAAAACGATGAATTTTTCAGTTTTCGTGCGTAGGCAACGTCCACTGCCATTGTTCCCTTCTATTGTTTGGACTCTGACCATTGTACAAGGGAAGTGCTGACTGCACACGGAAATTACCGAAGATTAGATCGGCTTTTTCCGACCATCGTGCGGCGTTATTAGCCTATTGTCCCCCTAATCACTTTAGCAAACAGCGGAACGATGATTGTACTGTTTGATGTGGGGTCCGTGTTCGCTCCTTCTCAATACTACCTCCATGGTTACAATCACTATTCCCTAAAGCGGCCCATACACGATCAATATTATTGCACAATATGAGGATCACAATGGGCAATATTATTGCCAATCTTTCTTCTACCCATCATGCGAAAAGCACACGACCACCCATTTGGGCCCCATATTGTGCAATAATATTGCGCCGTGTATGGGCGGCTTATGAAGATAACGATGTCAATAATCTGTGGTCGGATAAATAAGTCTCCAGTAGCCCTTTCCCTCCTCGCCTGTCAGTCACATTGAACAGCTCTTTATTTTGCCATGCATATTCAATAGGGTAGGCGGTCATATTGGTGTTCAGTGAAGTAACCTTAGAAGACACGACTGTTAGGAAGGGAATTTGCTATAGAGGCGTCACCTTTCGGAGAACGGCCACAACATGGGGAAAGCCCTCCTAAAAATAGTACGGTGACGTAGCCAAATCGGCGTAGTCGACGCCTACCTCCACAGCAAAGCCAATAGAATATTATTGACGACTGGAAGAAATCAATCTGGGCATGCGCAGGAGGCCTCTACTGTAAATTTATCACACTTCAAATGCATTTTTCGAAGTCATCAGATCGAACTTCAGACTACCAATAGGTTCAAATTGTTCTAAACATCTATTGCAAGACGTTGACATTATCTTGATTTTATAATACTCAACTGAGAAAAATGCAACCTTCGTCACTAAAATTTCGGCAGTTTAGCTCGGAAGCATGAGAGTTGATGCAATTTACTGAATTTACTGAATCTTGGAATAAGATCGCCGAACAATATTAACGTTATCATGGATAAGGGAATCCCCGCTGCATATAAACATTAGGGCCGTTTAGACGACAAGCCAAAAAACTACATTCAGATTCGATCCGATTGGATCCGATCGACCTCATCGGGTCTTATTTGCGTTTAGACGAGATTTGAATGTGGTCGAATGTGGTCCAATGCGGTCCAAAATCCACATTGGACCCCATTCAGGGCAGCCTTTACACGCAAGAGTTTTGAACCACAATCGGATTCGATCGGATCGTAAGTGGATTTTTGCCTGTCTTCTAAACGGCCCTATTGTGGTATAGCCGACAGCTGTCACAGGTTTCACCAAATCCTTTCGCCCAAAATACCTATGTTAACTTCTTTGTCTTCAAACCATTGTTTGCCATATTTGGTATGAACCAAACAGTTGTATTGTACGAACGTCTCGTTAATACTGTGGTTTCCTTTGGTAGGCCTCGACCATGTCGACGTGCATGGTTTAATGTGTCAGGGAATTCCTATTCTATTCCAAATAGGGCACCAACCAATCAAATTTCGTTCCGGACCTTTTCCACTACATGCATTGACTTTTAACAGTCGTGAAGAACGAATCTAGAGTATGTAACATATTCGTATTCTCGTATAGAGTGTTTGCACCGGTGGCCATGTTGGAGGTATGAACAAAAGAATTTGTCGCCAGTCACGGTCAACGGAGATTAACTTCGATTGTTTTGGAAGTCTGTTCTTTTGTTGTATGCCTCCAACATGGCCGCTGTGACGTCACGTGCAAACACTCTATTGTTGTATACAATGAGTCTACGTTCAAATAGATTTCATAAACCATTTTGTCTTTCAGTAAAACAAGATGAATTCTGCAGTTTTGATTGTGTTACTCGTTCTGACCGCCGCCATTGACATGGCTCACTCGAAATCAGCGACAGGTAAGATATAATACATGTATACACAAATCTCCAAGATGTTTCAGGAAAATCTTCGCGTGACTGCTGCTAGACTGGTTCTCTGCCCTTCAAACGCTCTGCTGTACGATTTGGTTTATCCGAAAGTAATAGGAGCAGTCAGCCGCGCATATTGCTAACAGATGGCAGCACAGTCTTAGCGGACCAAATGTACAGGAAACCTATTATGATCGCTGTGTTACGACACCCTGCCCGGTGTCCCGTAAACAAAGAACGGAATACTCCCAAAGTAAACAACAAACAATTTAATTATGCAACTTGACATNGAAATGTAGGTTTGAACTGACGTACTTCCATAACTTCAAATGGCAATATGGCCAACTACTGGTGACCGTCTTGGACTTTGTGCTCTGCTCCATACATGTAACTTGAGAACGGCTTGGTCATTAGCTTCATATTGCCATGCGTAGGCGTGTCAGATCATGCATCCTAGGCCTATCGATTTTTGGTTGTGCTCCAACTTCCAGTAGTAGCATGGTAGGCCTATAAGTATAATAAATGACAGGTGGCGATCATGGATGGGGCATTCTGTTCCATAACTGGAGAACTGCTTCATCAATCAAATTCACATCTCAGCTGAGCGCATCGCCCTTGGGCGACTTGTTGTACTTGCAGGCATCGGTCGTGATGGTGCCATCAGAATTGAGTCTCTTTAACCCATCTCCCCCCAGAGTCTAGCAGTAGAGGGCATCTTCTTGCAAAATTTTCTCACATCCTATGATGCAAATTGAAAAATATTTAAGTAAGCTTGTTCCTATAAGCTACCTAAAGAACTTTTCTTCAAATTGTTTCTAATTCATATCCAATGCTTGCAGATAACTTTGACAGAAGATACTGTCTGCCCAAAAGTGGGGGTAGATGAGTTAAAGAATAAGGCAAATTTACAACTTCAAACTGTCATCGAGTGCTTTCAGAATACAAATATTTTCCAAATCTTTAGGCCGTCAATTCAGGAAAATTTACTGTCCAGGATTGAGTTCTTACCATTTTGATATTCAACCATTTGGCTACTCGTAGATACAGAAAAGCACAAAATTGACACACAAAATGATAATAAGCAAGAAGTCAATCTCCAGAATTCACGAATTTTCGACCCCAACCGGGGTCTTTTTCAAGTGGAACTTTACGATCTGAAACTCTAGAAAAGCAATGCCATTTGGCTACTCGTGTTACCATTACCGGTACACTAAAATCTTTTGATAACGGCCGACCAGGATTTGGTGTTGTAGCCAAAGGGAGCCATAAAGTCTGTTAGTTTGCACTGTAAGTTGGAAATATTTCAGCATTAATGCCGCTTCCTCCTTGTCAAATACTCTCACCAATTTGCACTCAAATGCCAAAGTGTGGTAGGGTCACTCTCCTCTCATCAACACCTCGAGCAAAAGGGTCATTGATGTTGATAGGACCAAAGGAAACATTGACATTTTCCTCATAAATGTTATTGTATTATTGTCTCGTTGTCTCTCGCTTCGGCCTTTCTTCCATCTATGTATCTCTTTGGTATGTTTTGTAAAAAACCATCAGTGTTGGAGATGCTCTGGCCTTTGCTTTCTTATAAGCATGCCATGTTGCTTTGGCCCCGAGTCATTCTTTTCGGACAAGAAATCACACATACAAAGCTATATGTTGATGCTCCTTGTATCTCTTATGTGTTGTGTGATTCTTGTATAAATACTGCTATATGCCATTACCACCTCCCACCACAGACATGAGAGGGTGAGAGATATTGGCAGGCAGTGAGTTTTCAGACACTGACAGTCACACGAAACGGTTTCCTTCTGACGATCTACGTGCAGGTCACGGCGAATCAATGAATGATGCGTGACTTGTGGTTCGCATTGATGTTGCGTTCTCTGACTATCATTGACAGCTGATGAAAGCTGATTCCCATTGCTATTTGACAAAGTCATTGATGTATTGTTTCGCTGTATGTTTCCATAGGAACTGCTTTATATTTTACATGTGTTCAATTACTTTTAATCTACACATCAAAAAGCTATAAATTGCCTATTCTTTGTTAAGAAATGGGAATACAAACAAAGGTTATGCGAAGGGCTGTCCACGAATGACTCAACTCAAACGCACAGAAAGCAAGATGCAGCAGCTCTTCTAGCATACTCCCGGCCTAACGGAGCTCCATTGAAAAGACTGTACATTTGCTTCACATTCACTGTTGTTCTGACGATCTGGGCCTGTAATTTGTTCTATAAAAAAAAACAAGCACATAAAAAAGAGAAACTTCAATTGACATCCTCTGTACATTTCATTCAAAGCGCAACTGGTGATAGTACGTCAAGACGCCGAATAAAACGGCCCACACTATTCCATTTAAGGAAGTTTGGTGACGTCACTGCTGCACACCTGATGACGTCACACGTCTGCTCTCCAACTGTGGCTGCATTCTCTTTCATTGAAAAATTTCACTGATTGTTTGAAAATCCTGTGACAAATCAAAGTAAATATCATGTCCTCTGAACAAAAGCCTTTTATCGGTTGCCTAGTGTGGAAGGACATCCTTCTTCCACCACCCACCAGTGTAGCCATGGTTTCTTGGTTTACGGCACATGAATTCACCACACCTACAACAAAAAAAACGTATCAACCATTAAACCAAATCTAATTAAGTAACTGCAGGTATCCGGCATAATGTTCCTTCGTATCCACACCCACAGTCTGGTAAGATCAATACCACAGATGGACTCTTACGGAGATTCATTTCAACAGTAATACTGACCCATTAAGCCATTAATGTCACATTATTAACGCAGTGTAGTCATCTACAGTTATTTGTGAAACAAATAAAAGATTCATTTCTAGCTGCAGATGAGAAAGATTTTTCATTCCAATATGTGCTAATTGGACTGGTGACTTACGTACTGGGACTTATCCAATCTGCAGTAAGAATGCTTCCTTTGGTTGGCATAGATGTTACACAAAAGGAAGAATGCTTACCTTGGTTGGCAAGGATGTTACACAAAAGGAAGAATGCTTAATACTTTGGTTGGTCTGGATGTTAGACAAAAGGAAGAATGCTTACCTTGGTTGGCATGGATGTTACACAAAAGGAAGAATGCTTAATACTTTGGTTGGTCTGGATGTTACACAAAAGGAAGAATGCTTAATACTTTGGTTGGCATGGACGTTACACAAAAGGAATATTCCTTTTGTGTAACGTCTTAAGAATGCTTACTTGGTGTTGATGTCACACAAAAGGAAAAATGCTTACCATGGCTGGTATGGATGTTACACAAAAGGAAGAATGCTTACCTTGGTTGGTATGGATGTTACACAAAAGGAAGAATGCTGACTTTGGTAATTGGCATGGATGTTAAACAGAAGAATGATTATTCCGGTTGCTGGCATGGATGTTAAGAATGCTTCCTTTCGTTGGCATCAGTGTTACACAAGAAGAAGAATGATCTGTTAGTTGGCATTCAGGTACTTGCCAATGTACAAGAAAAGGTATACTTCCTTCAGTTAGCATTCACATTTTCACATTACATGAGAGGAAGAAACTTAGCATACCAACTTTGTAATCTGGAAGGATTCGAGGAAGACACACCAGTTTTGTGATCTGGAAGGATTCAAGACGAACATCAATACGTATTAGACACATACCTTAATCATCACAGTGGGAATATTTGAGAGCTTCCATTCAGTCAGATCACAATGGAAACACTTTCATCTCTATGTAAAGGGATTTGATAACATAACGCTGTGACATTGGAGACGTTCAGATTGCCAAGTCATTTCTTTCTTTCACAGTTGGATTTCATGTTGACGGAGAAAGGATAGCAGTTGTCTGCGAAAGAACACGTTTGGCACAAAGTGTTGACTTGTTAATGTCTGAACACTGACATGACAGCCATAATTCATGGCAGCCATTTGAGAGATGATCAAGTGAACCTAGATGCCATCAAGAAAGTATTGAAGAAAACTGTGATAGTTCTCTTTGGAAGAACACCTTTGGCTCAAAATGTAGACATGTGACTGTCTGAACGCTATAAGGTGGCACCGTTAAATTCATGACAACGAATGGACAGAGGATCAAGTGTACCTAGACGCCGACATGAAAGTATTATCAGTTGGAGAATAATCCTATTGATGTGATTGGATGTCACCCATGATGATATTGATCGAGTGGTGCTTATCACATTTCCAATCAAATCCCAGATAAATCAGGCGATTAAATAGCTTTGGTGCCCGTTTGCACTAAATGACTTGATCAATATTGGTGACTCCAATCATCGTGAAATTGGCCAACACAGTTAGATTAACATATTTACACCCCAAATGAAATGGATTGAAGTGTATTGGCGGAAACGTGCCGTAAGATGGCGTTCAACTCATGCCGCTGCATCAGTGTTTGGTCTGTCTATTTTTGGTCTGAGGTTGTGTTGACGGTTGCAGGAATTTGGCTACAGTTAGAAAAATCTGCAAGTGAAATCACCAGCCAGATCAAGCTAGTGAATTTTGTCCTTGAATTGACCCATTCCTTGGCTTACTTGTCTGGGGTGAATTTGATGGAAAAAGTTCTCTTTATTTCAATCTTATCAATGATTTGGGCCTTGAAATGTTTCACTTGACAGGTGATGACATCAACAAATGCCAAATGAAGAAGCCCAGGCACCAAAGGTGTTGACCTACAGAAGAATCTCTGCCTACATCTATATTGGTCAAAGATGTTTTACCCATAAATATGTGCCTATACGGGACAAAATTCTTCACCCATACAAGAAAAGCCTAGTCTAAAGTATTTACGCATGCAATAATCTGCACCTAAATGTATAGAGCCGTATGCATCAAACGAAGATTATCTTGAACTGAGGTTGAGCCACAACTTTTCCATTGTTCATGTTTACCAGGGCATGATGTGACAATGGAAAAGTTGTGGCTCAACCTGAGTTGAAGATAATCTTCACTTCGTGTATACGGCCCATTGGGCAACTGGTGTGGTACAAAGGTTTTTACCCATAAACAATCTGTTATCTTTACTGGTATAAAAAATATTTACCAATACCTACATTACCAAAAGTATAAGGATACTCATACAAGAATCTGTACTTATACTTAGAATACCGTAGTAGTAAGAGAAGCTACCATATGTTATTCATTCATACAAGCAACACTTACAGTTGTACTATAACCTTACTAAAGTAGTCATTTTCCACCCTACTCGTCAATTATTGAAAAGATATATCAAGCATGACTTGCTCGAGGTAGATTTTTCTATTGGTTTGATCATTATTTCTGGTCATAAAATATTCAATTAACAACCTACCCCGTGGTTTCATCATCAACTGAATATTGGTAATGGTAATTTTCTCAGTTTTAAATTGGCCCAGTTGGCATGTGTGTTGTGTCTATCACCATAAAGGAATCAAACATAAAACAGCGAACGATGAGGTGACTGAGGGATACACTTCATGTGTTGCCACCAGATGTCTCTCACTGCCTGCATTTTGGCTTTACATAACAGGCAGGGGCTTCAACTTTTTTTATGGCAGTGGGGTACAGGAATCTGTCAACTTGATGCCTTGAATTCCATTTCTGAGGATAACAGAGCTATTTTCAGCACAATTAGTCTTCCGTGTGCAAATGTACGTTAGCCTCTTCAAATGTACACAAATGACACCGTGCTCTCATCATTCGTGGGGCTCTCATTAATTCAGTCCTTTTGTATCATAAGATCAACTCGTCTGAATTCGTCAACAAAATTTGCACTAAACATGCAGAAGGGTCTTGCCTATCATATGGAAGATTCAGAATGCAAATCTGTTAAAGTTTAAAGGGATAGTGTGCACATTTATAAAATGCTAACTTTGTAAGTTGAACCTTTACGTTTGATTCCTTAAATATGCTGTCACACGTTACTTTCACCTTGCCTGTTTTTTGCCTCATTTGCCTGGTTTGGATGGATGCTCTGACAAAGGAATGAAACGTTGGATTCTGAACTGTTCACCAAACTATGGTATTCACTGATGCACTGTATAAAGGGAAGAAACTGGACCCTGGAGAAGACCTACACTGTCGCACAGTTGCCTGCTGAATAATGTGATGGATGGGTCTGAATGAAAATTAAATCAACATCCTCAGAACTGAGAGGAAGCAGATGATTTTACCACACTGTTCTGACAGCCGATGTTTCGAGGAACTTAAAGGTGCTCTAGTTCGAATTGTAAACATTACAGTGTGCCACCTATTGTCAACTTCTGGTACTAACAAATCAGATAAAATCGAATTAAATCTCGCCTTTCACAACTTTTTGTTTGTTTTTGAGCTTAAAATCATAAATATATTTCAGTTACAAGAATATTTATCAAGATAGATATAAAAATAGATAACATTAATGTTTTGGTATACACGGTGCTGCCACCTGTCCGAGGAAAAATAACTATTATAATCAACCATGTAAATAAACAAACCGTAATGTTTACAATTCGAACTAGAGCACCTTTAAGGTCATATTGGCCATCTTCAGCAGTGATTTTGACCCAAGGAGTGATCTTGTGGCCAAGTTGACGTATGCCCTGGCAACTGCAGGCATGACATTCAGATTTAAAGAAGCACTGTATTGGATCTCAAATGCGTTATTTGACTGCCGACGTAGAGGGAGCCACCTAGCGGCAGTAAGACAAACTACAAAAATGCGCTACAAAATGTACGTAGTTAAATCTGGTCAATTCGCCGACAACGTAGTTAGTCCCTGGGTTGGAGAGTGGCGCAGGGGCGCTGGCTGTCGAGAAAAAGTGGCAATAACGTGGTCCTTTAAAGAAGACCAGTCAGGCAGTCTTCAGGGCATTCAGGATTGGTGTAGGTGTTGACAGCGTTTATTGAAAGAAGGCCCAGACAAACATTGGGAGGAATTTTGTGAGGCCCATCCTTTGTTTGTAGCCAGTGACGTGCAAAAATATTTTGATGAAAGCAGATATCCGTAGGAAGAACTAAGGAGAAAGTGTCGTCTGCTCAACCTGGATATTGAATAAGTGAACTCAATAGACCCAACAGAGGCTTCTCGCCATGGAAACATGAGCCAAACAAAGGAGTTCTTTCTTACTGCTGTTTCTCGGTTTTCATCCTTTCAACATCCTTTGTCTTCTAAGACGATACTCTAAAAACGATCTATCTGACATTGGCTTCATTCGAAACTGACTGCCGTTATTGGACGCTGCAGAGAAAATGGTGGTCTTTTTTACTTAAGTTGTTTCATCAAAGAAGGAAATCTTTAAAGAATTACCTTTCTTTTATGTCTAATTTGTTGAAGACTTCCACTCTTAACCACTGTGGCAAATTTCTTTTCAAGTATGTTCATAAAGTACACTCAAGTCGTATTCTACCAAGTTTGGCAGAGCACTCCCAAGCTTTATTACTCTCCAAGGGAATTAAGCGGCATGAAATAATAACAGGTTTCCAACTTGAAAGACAGCTTCGTACCGGATTCGACCCCACGGACCCTCGTAAGACATCAGTAGCCAGCACTCAGGGGCAGCATGCGTTAACCACTAGGCCAAATCCCCATCTTCAAAAAAGATGGTTCAATGACCCATGTTAAACAAGGCGTCCCTAAGCACCCTTGTTGAAAGCTGCTACGTGGGTTTGTGGTACTAAACCTTGTGACTGCTGAGGAATATTCACCAAATTTGTGTTTTTGTCAACATTTACCACAAAGGTGTGGTAAATTTGCGATTTTCAGTCCAAGCTTACAAAAAAAATAACAAACTTGTAAAACTGTCACGCTGCTGAAAATGTGACATTAGAAGCCTCTACAACAGCTTCTTGTGGAAAACACCATTTAAACATAAAATCCTCAAGCCAATGCCTTTTGCAACCTTTACCTTGATGAAATTCGTATAAGATGACGCTGAGTAAGCTAGTTACTTTGAAAAATCACTTAAAAGTGATTTCAAACTGGGATGTAACTCTCCATGCATGGCGAGATTCCTCAGCAGCAGAAACCCACTCGATCGATCTTTGCCTTGAAAGCACAGGAAATGACTTTAAAGAATGTTTGTAACTTGTCACAGACCCTGGTAAAGCATCACATCAAAACTGGTTGAGCCGTCTTCGAATGCGTGGCTTTGAAGTGGTTCCTTGCTTTGTAGAAAGATTTGCCAGGGTAACTTCCTGCCTTTAAGATGAACCTTTTCTGTCGACATTTCTTCAATTTTACCCGAAAGGTTGACATGAGGAGAGGGTCTGGAGTAGCTCTTGAAGTCAGTGGCTATACAGAAGTTGGCATGAACTGCTGAATAAGTGGCTTGTCATGAGATTCCCTGATGATATTAACTCTTTGAGGAGTGTGTTTTTTTTTGATGAACGTGTGAACATTTTGTATGTGGCCCATAAGCAGGCAAAGATAAATAAACCAACTTGGCAATGGGTTAGATGAATAAAGACTGGCAAATACCTAGTGCATTTGTACTGCAAAATTAAAGTAAAAGCAATTACTTGTTTTTATTCATATGACCCAATGTCTTAGACATACCCCNACCCCCCCCCCCCCCACGAACAACCTGAAAAAAGGAATATTGCAAGGTGACTGAGATCGTCAAATGTTACAAAGTGAAGTTTTGACTTGTATGTCTGATGTGATACAAAGAAGATCGAACATGCAATCTAGCCATCTGATGTGACTGAAGAAATTTAGCATGTCTAGACCTGTAAAAAATAGCAGAAGGAAGCTTCAACGAGTAGTTTTTCAAATGCATGTTGTTGAAACTGGCTGCTTTTAGTAAAATACTCTTCATCAACCGATCAATATTATGAAGAAGTGGCTCCAAAGGATGCAACAGACTGATTGAGAGAAGCCTAATGAGTCCCTTGTTTCAGTCTTAATGGATCACTATCATATTCACTGTATCTTGTTAATAGCTGCGTCCAACAGTCCTTGAAGTGTTTTAATGTACTGTGATACAAAGGCCACACTGTGTTCGGTTAGTTCAACCAAGTGCCATTTTCATCGCCATTCACCACATATTGCACCAGTGTTGTTGAAGTCCATCTTTCTCCAAGATTCATGCACGGAATTCCTTATGGACCCATTACGCCAGAACATATTGCAGAAATTGCTTCTTTACGTCTGCAATCCTTCTTATAACTTTCCCTTGGGACAGAGTGGTAATGTGCAAAGAGAATATTGATTACCTTCCTTTTCATGACCCTGAGACACTCGCCTTGCTGACCTACCTGCTTTAAATCCCGAGAAGCGACTTTCTCTGCACACCATGAGAATTTTATCTACCGAAAGCAGATGTTGATGACAAGAAAAGTAGTTGCGTTGTTTGGGAAGTTGTCTCAAATTTGCTGGTGAACACAGCAGGCGACTGATTCTGCATTCAGTGTGTGTATTGACGATCCAACAATCTGAGTACATGAGTGACTTATGCATTCAGAAACTTCTTCACCATTCTGCGTAAAGCAACAGCAAGTCGCCAGCAATGGATTGAAGGAAGAACAATCAGAAAAGAACGAAGAAAGAAGAAACTAAGGACAGAAGCAAGGACACTTAGCAAATCTACAAATCTATGAATATACTGGATCACCTTTCTACTGCAGCATGGCCATTCTACTGAGAAAGCAGATTTTGATGACAACTGAGAAAACCAGTTCTTTTCTTTGGAAATTTCACATTTTGTGTTTTTAGACCTCAGTTGCTGGTTAATTTGAACAACCTAGCAGCCAACTGATCCTGAATTCAAACAGTGCATTGACCTATTACAACAAGCAGTCATCCATTGGTTTATGCATTCAGAAACTTCTTCTCTATCCTGCGTAATGCAACAGCAAGTCGCCAGCACTGCATTGAAGGAAGAATGATCAGAAGGAAAGAAAAGGACGAAGAAGAAACTAAAGGACAGAAGGAAAGACACTCAGCAAATCTACACACAAATCTATGAATATACTGGATCACCTTTCTACTGCAGCACCATGGCCATTCTACCGTGAAAGCAGATTTTGATGACAAGAAAACAAGTTCTTTTTTGGAAACTAACACTTTGTGTTTTTAGATCTCAGTTGCTGGTGAATCTGAACAACCTAACAGCAGCCACTTGATTCTGAATTCAAACAGTGCATTGACTTATTACCACAAGCAGTCAGCCACTGGTTTTATGCATTCTCTACAACTTCATAACTACAGCAGTCTCAGGACTCATGGTAGAGTCAACAGCACTGGATCACCTTTGTGTAGCGCTTGGTAGGATCCTTTCCCCTCTGACAGCAGCTACCGTATTCAGGAAATGAGGGTGTCATGGCTTTCCTATAGGATTCCGCTCTCGTGATTGATTGACCCTAAAAAGTCAGATAGTGCAGAGCGGGTTATTTCCATAATGCACTGAAATTGCCATGCTGTCTACTTGTCATTAAGGAAAACAATAGTTGACTCTTTTTCATTGCCAATGTGCATTAGTATAAGTGAAGAAAGCAATCATTCACTCAAAGCCTGCACAGCAGACAAAAGGTAACTTTTCCTGCTCTTGCTGGCAGGTTGGTAGTGGAAAGCAGTAAGCAAAAATGGGGATCCTAGCTACGATAGAGGGCAGCACACCGAAACCAGGTCCGAAACAATGGACACCTTTCGTGTGGGAAATTGATCAGGACCGGGATGTCAGTTTCATTTCAATAGTTTTAACCACTAGTGACACCTATTGAGGCAGTGGGCTGGTTAAAAGCAATGCGTCTTGCTTATCAAAGCAATGAGCAACAGAAATTGCAACATCTGATCGGAGCAAAATGTTGTGTGCAAGAAACAATGAGATCTTGAAAACATCAGCACACATGGGCAATTTTGTTACTTTCACTTAACTGCTACCAACAAGCAAGAAAACTTGCCTCCTGTTCTGTGGGGTTACATTCGCAACTAACTGGTGAGACGTTTGGTGACCCATAATGGATGGACTTATACCCAATGTATCACATGCTGCATTTTATTCTTACGTGGATTGACTATATCTTGATATGTGATATTTCCATTTGCCCTTCATACAGTCACCTTGACATTAAACAGATACATGTACCCTTCCTAAAATATCCTAACTGTTGAATGATTGATCCGTAGGCACTTTACTAATACATCAACCTCAGGTTTTTCTGCCTCAAGTTGCTTGGAATAGTAGATGAGGATGAGTTAAGTGCCAAACTTATCAAAAGGACTTAACAAACAAAATTATTGGTGTTCCATAAAATAGTTCAATAGGGTCAGAACAATCTGGAATAATTGATTCAACAGTTTACATTGCTTTATTTTTTCCTGATCTGTTTGGGAAAAGCAATATTTTTATTGTTCAAACTTTCCTTTACCATCTTTACTTATGAATCAATAATGTTGCTTTAAAGCCCCTCTGTATTGAATTTTACGATATTTTCAAAGTGTTAGCTGGTTAGGAGAATGCACATAGAGGTCTCGTAGCCTTGTGAAATTAAGTCCCTAAAATGCTTGCCTGATATGTACTTCAAAGAATCAAGGCCTAGTTTTCAGCACACTTTGAAAAAACTGCAGCCAGAGCTCTATGGAGCATGGTGAATTTTACACGACACAGTAACCATGATAACGTTGGCAAATGTAAACACTTTTTGAATTGAATACAGTGTGGCTTTCAGTTCCATCACAAACGTGCTTGGTTTGTTCAAAATTATCAAGATCATCAATCTTCAGTCATCAATGTTCCTGTAATCTTGATGTTAATTGCCAGCAGTGCTGCTAAAAATTGTCTTGATTTCATCTCAAGAAATTACAAAATTTCACATTACTTGGTTTTAAATCGATGCCTACAAAGCTGTATATCATTGGTGTTCGGAATTTTTTGCCCAGCCAACTTACATACAAGATCTGGCTTCCGTTTCAGAGACAGCTATAATTTTGCCTCAGTAGTCCTAACGTTGTCATCATGGTAATAGTGTTCGCAGCGCTACAGTCTTAAAATCCACTTTATTGGTATCCTGGGGCAATCCACAGTGATTGGATTTAAATAATTCAGCATTGCCTTTACTCAGACTGTGGAAATGAAGCCCTTATCCCTCCTTTGGGCCGATCCCTCGGCAGTCCAGCGGGAATCTAAACATTCTACGTACGATTGCTTCCTTTATGAAATGCCAGCGTGGGAGCAAAAGTCAATAAGGTTCAAATGGTTCCTCTCAAATGGCTATAGGACATTTGTTCATTGGTTTTCCAAGTCATGGCATGTTTGCTGCTTTTGAGTTATGACGGCTATGACATAAGTGCTCCATATTATTGGTTTTAGTGCAGTTCTGGCTCTGCTTTTGAAGTTAGAGGGCCATGATGATGCTCTTATGAGGTCTGTACATGAAATATTGGAAGTTTTTTATGGGATTTGAATCTAAATTTTGAGTAGAGAGCTCAAAAATGACGACTGTCTTTTTTTGACGAAGAGAGTTGTCATCCCTTTGATGTCTTGGCGAAGGGTTTGAAATATGGGAGGTACTCCTGACCTGCCTCTGAGGATATTTCTTCTCCTCTCTGAGGATATTTTCCTGTAATGTTTCTGCGGACAAAAAGTTGATACACAAAACTGACTGAAAGGAATCAACAAAGCTATCACAGGTTGAAAGGACCAATCTATTTTGTGTCCTAGGTCTTGGACCATTTCCAAGATGAAGCAGCTACTATAGGCTCTCTTTGGCAATAATATGGGTTTCTCCAGGGATACTCGGCCTTGGGTTCATAGTGTAGTTGAAGGTTACAATGATTTGGTAGTGTTAGGATACATGTATACTGGGGTGACACCATGAGAACCAGCTACAGTGATAAAGTACATGTAGGTAAAAGCCCGTGGGGGTGGGGGTGGGGTGCAGCAGGTGTGGTATGCTTGAAGTGATTTGTAGATGTACGATCATACTGTTCATTACACTAAATAAAAAGTTAGCTCAAGAATAAATAATTCGATGTAGCAAGTCCTGTTTTCTGGTTGTACAATTTAATACCAACAAGATTTATTCAATACCCAACTTTTGGTTAAATAAGAGTCATGTTGGTGAAACTGAAGAAATTACTCTGGTTTCCTCCCATGGATCGAATTGGAGCCATTGCAATAGCATGTGGGTTGCCATAGCTTACTGACACAGCTAATACGTAGCTCAGCAATAAGCGTGATATATTCTGGCTGATTAAATTGCATTCTGCTCTTGTTGTAGGCTAGTTGTCGTTGCCTACCAACAATCTGTGTGCTTCTTAGGACTTGGTTGGAACTAAACCGTACTGCATGCGCCAGATTCGTTATAATACGATTACGTACGGTGAGTCTTACGTTGACATCAGTGCGAGTAATTAAGCCTCGGAGCTTTTGACTGCTTCGTATACAGTTCATTACATTACCACTACGTATGAAGTCTTATGTTGACTGTGTGGCGATTAAGTCTGGGAGCTTCTGCCTGCTACTTTACACACATACAGCCACACTGTACATTGACAGTGGTCTTGAGACCACCCCCCCTCAGAGCTCCTGGGGCCATATTCATGAAGACTTCGTAACTTTGCGTGCAAGTAAATCTATTGTAAGGCAGTCAGTGAACAATAGGGCATGTGCAGCCAAACAATAGACTTGCGCACACGCAAAGTTGCGAAGGCTTCATGAATATGGCCCATGGTTGACTGCTACCTTCACATGCTGCATGCACCATGACAATGCCTGCAATCTTATATGTTGACAGCGGTGTGATGAAAATTGCATGGATTATGATTACAGCTTGGCAGTTGTGAGATTCAAAACCTGCCATGCATGGCACCTTGCGACTGCTACTTCAGGACCCAACTGCTACTGTAGCATGCCACGTGTGGATTCACACTGCTAGAGTGATTATTTCAGCATTCAAGCAAAGCACTATACAGTTCGTACATCATTCTCTTACATGCTTTATATCAGCGAAAGAATTCTCTCAGGGCAAGACTGCAAATTCAATACATGTCATAAAATTTTCATCATTGTATTGTGTCTTATTCAATTACACGCCCGCCCAGAGGAAAAAACCAAACTGTTCACTAGCAAAGATCATTTCCTTAATTAAATTCTTGGGAGTTAATTTAATTGTCATTTTTGATTGATAGATGATTGACAAAGAGAATGAAAAACTTCAAAGAAGACTACAATTTGAATATTTCTTATTTAGGCCTCCGGATACAGTTTTCAAACATACCGTGAACTCAGGGACATTAATTTTCTTCATCACGACATCCTGGAGAACATTTTTTGATGATCGTTCATTGAAGAAGAGCAAATTTCAGCTTTTACTGATGGTTGTTGGCAAGAAGCGTTGCCTGAAGTGACTTAAGTAGCTCAAAGAGAATCCTGATGAATTCATTACTTTATTTGAAATTTGATTTGTCTCCTTGGTTTTGTCAGCGCAAAACACTTTTTGCAGTCATCTGGGATATTTCATCTCTAATTATGTTTGCTGATGTTGCGTTTGACTTTCGTCTGATGACTTTGTTTCAGTGCATGTAACCACCCTTTAGGCAGATGACTTTGAGAGTGCAACATTACTACCGGTAAATGGTTTACACTCTTTTCCACTTTCATCTGATGACTTTGTTTCAGTGCATGTAACCACCCTTTAGGCAGATGACTTTGGGAGTGCAACATTACTACCGGTAAATGGTTTACACTCTTTTCCACTCGACTTCGTCAAGTGATGATACCTGATAAAAGTATCACAAGGTAGAGCACAAAAGGCGACACACAAAATGATGAAAGGAGTCGTCCTCCAGAAGTTTCGCCAATTTTCGACCCCAACCGGGGTCTTCTTCAGGCTGGCACTTTCAAGTCAAGCTACCAGAAGTGTAGCTCAACTTACACTTACACTTCTGGTAGCTCGACTTGAAAGTACCAGCCTGAAGAAGACCCCGATTGGGGTCGAACATTTGCGAAATTTCTAGAGGACGACTCCTTTCATTATATGATAAAAGTATCACATAGACCAAAACACAACTTCAGCAATGCTGACTGATTTTCTGGACAATGGTCAGCGACAATGGGATGCATCACCATCATCATCAATGCTGGTGACTCACTGAAAGTGATGCAATGTTGCACGACCAAAGTGTAAACACACTTTTTTGCCAATGACTTCAGTAGATTTCTTCAGGGAGACCGATGTGAACTTCTACTAGGCTTTTTGTCCCCCCTCCTCCCCCAACCACACATTCTACTCTCCAGATTTTTCGATTTGCTCATGCTTCCAATAAAGTCGAAGGATAAAACTCAGCAGTTATAAGATGATTTCAGGAGATTTCACTACCTTTGATCAGCTTAGATATATCTATTATAGTCTCAACAGATTTTCCTTATTGCCTAGAAACAACTTCAAGCATGTAAGTGACTGTCAAAAATGATATTTTAGAGCTTCTTGTTGAATGCTTAATTGACTTAGATTTTGACTCATCGATTCATTGATTATCAATTAGAGAATATCAAAAGTGGCTTATCATAACAAGTTTACCTTTGATAGGATACTACCTCGTACAGTTTGGTCTGGATCAACCTGTGAACTATGATCAGGTGTGTGATTAGGAAACCACCTGGTAGAGTTTGGTCTGGATCACGCATTGAACTATGATCAGATGTGTGATTAAGAAACCACCTGGCTCAAACAGTGAACTATGATCAGGTGTGTGATCAGGAAACCACCAAGTACAGTTTGGTCTTGATCAAACAGAGAACTGATTAGGAAACCACCTAGTAGAGTTTGGTCTGGGTCAACAATTGAACTATGATCTGATGTGTGATTAGGAAACCACCTGGCTCAAACAGTGAACTATCTGATCAGGAAACCACCAAGTACAGTTTGGTCTCGATCAAACAATGAACTATGATCGGATGTGTGATCAGGAAACCGCCCTGTTTAGTATGGATAACCAGTGAACTTGGATCAGATGTGTGATTAGGAAACCACCTTGTACAGTTGTCTGGATCAACCAGTGAGCTATGATCAGATAAGTGATAAGAAAACCACCTACATGCAGTACAGTTTGGTCTGGATCAACAAGTGAACTATGATCAGATGTGTAATAAGAAAACCACCTTGTACAATTTGATCTGGATCAAAGAGTGAACTGAGATCAGATGTGTGATTACGTAACCACCTTGTAAAGTTTGGTCTGAGATTCAACTTTAGTGTAATTCATGACGATCTCCAGCACTTCATGAAGTTGTGAACCATTGTGAACTGTGGTGTCCATAATTACGGTGTAATTGTGGCATCATCAATCTTCTTCCCAATGACAAAAAAACTTTGTCAACATCGGTGTCCAATGCCTTCGATAATCTATCTCTAACTTTGAAACTTTCTAACTTTGAGCTCAAGTGCACCTGACGGAGACCAATTATTGTGAACAAATATCCACGATCAATAAAGGGGTTATTTGACAGTTGCGCTGGGGTCTGAGAGTATCAGGGAAGCTGACTTTGACAGGTCTTAAGCCAGGTGAGGATCGGCTGTGATCAGGAAACACTAGTTTTTATGGTCGAATCATGAGAGGAAGTCATTATCTTGCTTGTTGACATCCCTTGACATTATGTATCAGGTTCTCGTGATGCAAGTCCAATTGCTTGTGCTGGCAAGGAGGTAATTATTTTGGCAGGAGGAAGAATATGTGTGGCGGTCTAAGAACCCCGGTGGATGTCGTCGCTGAATGATCAACAAGGGCTGTCAGATTTCCTGTGCATTGATCTACTAGGCCTAGCTACTGTTTAGGCGACACTTATTTTATTTCTTGTTATACGGATCCGCTGCACTTTTTTTTCCGATTTTGGAAAATAAAAATAATTGAAAAAATGGCATTATTTTTTTGCCGCCGCCCACAAACTGATTATGCGATCAATAAAAATAAAAATAATGGGAAAAAACGCTTTATTTTTCTACCGCCGACATGCTGGACGAACCTTGTCTGACGAAAATAATTCACAGCGGTTGTAACAATCATTCTCGTTCCCATTCATTGAGTGAATTTTATTATATTTTTGTACATTTTTATTTTTTTCATAGCCGCCTGTTACATGCTTTGACAAATATAATAAAAATAATCAAATAATTACAATTATTTTTATATTTATTTTCCACCCTCCTGTCAAGGTTTCCGTGAAAACCAAATGAAAAAGTTATTTTATTTTTATTTTCCTCCCTCCTGTCAGGGGTTTCCAGGGAAAAAATCCGTAAAACAACAAATAAAATAATTGTGGCCTTACCTGTTACGTAGTACATGTCAGCTATTGAAATGTGCGGGTTCAGCAAGGCCATTAACACTCTCCTCAAATGCGACATCCGCCGGGTTTTCCTACACCGCCACACATATGTGACCTGCTCTGGCAAAAGCAGCCGCATGTCGCTGTCAGCTTGGCAGGTTGAGACGAAATGTTTATCAATTTCAGTATTATCTGTCTATTATGAAATCTGAAATGATCTATTTCTTCCATTCTCTCCTGGTGTCATCTTAGTTCGTTCCTTTACATCGAAGTATACGGTATATGAAAATGCCGGTTAACAATGGCTTCACGGTCGCGAATCCTCGGGAAGCCTTTGTTAACTGGCCTTTTCGTATACCGTAGGCCTATACATGCCACCAATGTTGGCTCCCTGTGTGGTGGTGTGTTTCCTTCTAACCATTGTCACGGTCACAGTTGGCATTATAAGGAATTCCTTGCTGCAAATCTTTATCAATCTCATGAGTGATATTCCACATCAGATTTCCCTTTTATTGTCCATTTCTTCCAATACAAATTTGTTTGTGGCTTATTGGACATTTTTTTCCAAGTCGAAACAGTCAGCATTGTGACTCAGGGAAACATTTTATGAATCTTCAAGAAATATTAGGGCTCGATTCTCTTGTATTTTAATTCTCCAATATGCAGTCATATACTGGTAGTGCATTTGATGAAGGAAAAGGTCAAAGCCCACATAGTTGCTTTTCTGATTGGTGCCGTGATGAAGTTTTTTTGTGCGTTACCATTAGTTTTTTTCCCATCATTACTTACATTTGGTTTGCTGGAGATTACCATGGCCACCATGATCGGCGAAGTCAGGGTGAAGGCACGATAGGAATTTTGATGGGACTGATATGAGAGATGCTCCGTTGGCTTTGGTTGCCAGGATGCGCTCTTTCTCTGTTCAAAGGCGGACATTTTTGGACAGAAAATCTAAAGGCACTCACTGTTCCCGTGAGAGTTGGCGTTCTACGGGCAAACTGTAGGGAGATATTTCTTTCATTGGTCCCAGCATTGTTTGGAGGAAACCAACATCAATGGTGAATTGTCCATTGAGAGCCAAATAACAAGAGGAAATTCACTTTGAGGAGCATCCTAAGAAGTTGTTGTCAGCATCACTTTTGTCACCCCAGCTGTGGATATACTCTAATTTCACGGAAATAAGACCGGTTCTGGATATTCAAGCCAAGCCCACTGCATTAAGCCGCCCATACACGGCGCAATATTATTGCACAATATGGGGTCCAAATGGGTGGTCGTGTGCTTCTAGCATGATAATTAGAAGAAAGATTGACAATAGTATTGCCCATTGTGATCCTCATATTGTGCAATAATATTGATCGTGTATGGGCAGCTTTACTTTGCACCTCATGGTTCGAATCCATGAATAGAGCTGACCATGGATGATTGCCTGCCCCTTTGTGCAAAAGTTTTACATCACGATTCTTAAGCAATGCTTGGATAACTGATGCCGAATGATTCTCATGAGTACTGCACTTACTGACCGTACATTTTGCATAACAAGGCCTACCTGAGTGTACAGGGTAAAAAATCTGCGCCAGTGAAGAACAAGAGGCCGTGGCCTAGTCACGCTGTCCTGCACTGGGACAGAGGCACTCACAATGAACCACGGTCTTATTTCCGTGAAATTAGAGTATCTCTCTTCTAGCTTTCAAAGTTGTGTTGAAAAGGGAGATTCGACGCCGTTCATAGAGTTTATCACTGAAAAGACATCCCATTTCAGCACTACAGAATTATACTACATGTATACATGTTGTAAGTATATACGATCTGCTATGGCAACTACCACGTCAGAAAGTGAAATAATCCCACTTCGCAGTTGGTTCAAGCCCTCACTTTCAGCCGGGTGGTGAATCATTAATGATATACACATGGTGCAGCAAGCGTGACGCGTTCTTAATGACAGTTCCTTCCAACCTGGGAATGTCGGACCTCCGGGCTGAGCTCAACAGTAAACAGTAACCATGGGAACATATTTTCTAATGTGTCATGATGGTTCTTCTTAAAAATGACAAGAATGTCAAGAAAGTTCATTATTGTTGAGTTATTGTGCTAATACAGATGCTGTATGATCAACTTAATGGCTATCTAGCTACTTTTCTTTCGGTATTAAACTGCATGCACTGAGAGTGTTGCCAAGCCATGGTTCATGTACATCGTTTGAATGCATTAGTTTTGACAGAAGACCTATCTATCATTTGCTGAGGTGTTATGGAAATATCTTGTGAAGGGACAAAAATAGTTTCTTGTTTATAAAGGATGATTTATTTAAGCAGCAAGATCTATACAAATATTAATTTATGTCTCATGTGCATTTCCCGTTGCAGTGCATCATATTGTCAAGATTTTGTCTGCATGGGTGAATAAAGAGGAAATTTGATCATCTTGAAAGCATAATCCTGCTGAGGAAAAATTGAGATAGATCCCCTGCTCGTGAAAAATGAAAGTAGTAATATTTTCTCCTGATAAATAGGGAATGTAGGCTAATCCTCTTGCTCAAAAATGGAGATTTTCAAGATTTTTATGGTGATCGAAAATGGGAAATTGCTCTTGCCAAGAAAAATGGAAATTGCGCATTCTATGGTCTTTCTTTAACAATAAAGGAACCATTACAGTATAATGTCTTAAGCAAAACAGGAAAATATATAATTTCTAAAGAAATACAGAGCATCTCTTATCATTTATTGTGTTCGCTTCAAAGGGTTATTGTGATTTAACGACCACGCCTAAATCTTTCCAAGCCAATTCTCCTCTGAATGAACACCAATAGCTCAGATATCACATCTCAGGTACATGTAAGACTTCTGTGACATCTGATATTGTATTATTTAAAAGTCGAAGAAGAATGGGGATGTGATATGATGAGGGCGACTATTTCTACGAAGATGACAAAGGCTTTTAGTTCATTCCACTTTCAGGTATTCTATTTCAAAATAAATTTGTAAGGCTGAACATTGTTGAGTTGGTGATCATCTGAGAAGCTTTATGACCAACAGTAATCATATCATCTAACTGAGCAAGTTCAATAAATTTTAATCTTGAAAGTTATCACAATGTGCCTGTTGGATGACAAAATGCTTACCGACCAAAATGAGCGATTTCTAACAAAACGTTTAGCTTTATAAAAATGCTTTAAATGCATCTTAATGTCTGCCTAAATTGATAATAAAACAGGACCTACCTGTATTGCCCGCACGCCGGTCACCCATACATGTAGTATGGCCAACACGCCAACCACTGGGCTCTATGGCCGGTGGCCAACCACTGGGCTCTATGGCATACAGTTTCTGCAAGGGGTTCAATGCACTACCTCTTTGCTGAAAATCTAGTGTACTGCTACAAGGGCATGTAGTTGTTGCTGGGAGCTCTTCCAACCAAAAAGTAGTGGTGCAGTATTGTGGAGGTTCTCATGGCCAGAAAGTCATAATGATGGTAAGGGTGGAAGTGGTTGTCCTCTTTCTATTGGAATGCTCGAGGCCAGATTTCCATGCTGAAAATGTCTGACAAAAAGAGTGATGATTGAGGTACCAAACTCATCTCAGAAAATGACTGTTACTTCCAAAGAACCTCCCTGGCTGTTTTTATGGATGATAAAAAAAGTGGGATAAAAAGATGTCTGCCAGTTTTTTAAGCAGACAGCACTTTTCTTGGTTTCACTTGCGATGTTTTGAAAAAATAATCCGAGCGCTATAAGAAGCTTCTCTAATGATGGTCGCCAACCTTCCCTGAGAACATCTTGAGATGTTTTTCGTTCACCTAATGAATCATTAGAACATGGCCCATAATTGATCCCGACCACTTACTGGCAGTTGCACCTGCTTCCTTTAATGGTGATTAATGACAGAGTGGTTCGGTCGACAGACTAAACAAATTTATTGTACTGGTTTGTTCTCGATTGGTTTGTGGAATTTCGGATGCTTTCCATTGATTGATGTTGTGGTCATGGCCTACTGTCTTTTCCGCTCTGGTTGCGGCTCAGAGTTGCAGATATTTAAGCTAGCAGCACACGTCACCATTTTCGTTGCTCGTACAGGCAATTTCGTGGTCGGCAATTTTTGTGGTGGTTGCCGGTTTACAGCAGATGTCACCACTCAGTGGTCTCGTGTGCTGCTGATGGCAACCCATCACCACAACTCGCAACCACGAGCAATTTTCATGGTGAGAAATCAAACATGTTTGATTTTTTTCGGCAACTTGTGGCAACTCGTGATCACCGCAGAATTTCCGTGGTGAGTGGTCGTTGCCGGCCACAGCACACTTGGCCATTTTCGTGGCGATCACGGAAATTGCCTGTATGAGGAACGAAAGTGGTGACGTGTGCTGCAGGCTTTAGCAACATTAACCGAATGTCCTGAGGGTTGCATGATTTGACTCAGAGCAAATCCTGAGAACATCGCTCCCTTCGTCACCGCACATTTGTGTGCAGTGACAAAGGAAGCAGTGCTAAGAACCCCTGATGTTCTCAGGATGTAGAGCAAAGGAATGGTTTTGGTTCAATCTGGTGCAGTTGGTGCACAAAGAATGTTGGTGCAGAACAGACAAATGAGTACATGCAGTTCATTGCCACTTTTACTGACAAAGGAATTTGAAAAAGTCCCCGAGCTTCTTTGTGAGAACTTGTAAGATGATCTGTCAAGGCTCTTTTTCAAGTGCATTTCTTGCAACGCTTCTTCGGAAACACGGAATTCCCTTGGAAATGCTTCATTTTAATTTGCTAATGCGTCACAACCAGAAAGAAACAATAAGAGTTCTTTAATAACATCATCGCTGTCAACTCGAGTTTACCCACGGGTTATTTCTTCTCGACGATAGGTCTAATGTTTACGTCGGCAAGCTCTTCACCGTCCCATCATACTCCAGTGAATCACGCAAAAGACACACTTGGGCAATGATACTCTTGCCGAGTTATTGACAAAGCTTGCCAACGCAAACGAAGGATATGGTGTAACAAGGAAAGAAAGATATTGCACAAGTATTGGAAAAGATTTTCTTTGGTGCACTTAAGTATTCTTTTTATTGGCATTCCATCTGCGTTTTGAGGAAGTTCTTCCTTTGGGATTAGCAAACTTGTTGAAGTAATGTTGTTGTAGTGTAAACACGTCTGGCTCAAGTTTTAGATGAAATCCTAGCAATTTTCACTTACACACTGCAGTTTTATTAGCTCACCGGAGTGAGCTATTGTCATGGTGCAGTGTCCGTCGTCATCGTTGTTGTCCGTTCCCTCACCCTACGCCAGTGTCTTTCCAGTGTTATTTTGGTACTGTTTTGGTGCTATGTGCCAGTGCGAGTTTGGTGTCATTCCAGTGCAACTCTATAAATCATAAAGCCCATGCCAGTGTCATTTTGGTACTGAATTGGTGCCATTTTGGTACAGAATTGGTGTTATTCCAGTGTAGTTCCAAATATTTAAATTAGCACACCGGAACGCACCAAAAAGACACTGGCATCCCAGTGTCTCCATTGTTGTTTTAGCAGTGCTGATATTGGGAGCACTGGGGTTGCACCAAAATGCACTGGGATCCCAGTGTTGACAGTTCTGTTTTGCGGCATTGGTGCTCTATTGGAAAAGGAAAGACACCAAAGTGACACTGGCATCCCAGTGTGGTATGCTGGTATGGTAGCACTGGGGTTGCACCAAAATGACACTGGGATCCAGTGCTGTTCTGATGGCAGGTGGACACTGAAATTACACCAGAATGCCAGTGTCATTTTGGTACTCTGCATGGTGTCTTTCTGGTGTGCTAATTTAAATATTTGGAACTACACTGGAATAACACCAAAGTGACACTGGCACCCAGGTGTTCTTCTCCCAGTGCAAAAATCAAAATGTGAAAAGTGAAGTTTCTAAGCTTAGGCGATAGGCTAATGGTTGCAGTATGCCTACTAAATTGAGACTGAAAAGGACCAGAATATGCAACAACTTTTAGAATCAGGCTATTGGCTGAAATGAAGGCTGTGTAATATATATAAATTATACATACAGTGCAGTATAGTGGAGTCTGTATACCAGTATCATGTGGGCCTGAAGTAGTCTAGTTGGGAAACCGACTAACTCAATTCTACAGAACTTCTCAAAACGAACCAAGGATCCTAGTGGATTTTTTAGAAGGAATCTTAAGTAGAAGGGCAGTAGAAGGGCCTATAAGAAAATGGTGGAAATCGAACTTTGATGCAGAACAAACCTGTAGGCCTCCTTATGGTAAAATTTGTCAGAAAAATTTTACATTTGTATTGTGGTTGTTGTTAAGGCTGCCCCACTGACCGATTCCACCAGAGCCTCGGACAATCCTGCCAGTGCAATCCCAGTGTTGGAGTGGAGCGATAAAATGACTAAGTCTTTCCAGTGTTACGCCAGTGTCAAAATTATGAAGACAAAATCAACCAAGTTATACCAGTGTCATTTTGGTGCACCTTCATTGTACTGATTTGTACACATAAAAAGTGCCAGTACAATCCCAGTGTTTCCATGAAATAATCTAAGTTTTCCCAGTGCTGGTTTGGTGTCTTCCATACTTCCCAGTGTCGTTTTGGTGTCATGAACACTGGGAGGCCAGTGTTCTTTTGGTGTGAGTCCAGTGTTCTCATTTCTGCCAGTGTCAATTCAGTGTCAATCCAGTGTCATTTTGGTGTACACTGGGATGTCAGTGTGCACTGGCGTTCGGTGAGGGTTAGCAGGGCAAATTTCAAATTACAAATTACAAATGTTTATTGTTACCAGTAGATTTTACATCTAAAAGGTTGAAGAGTACAATAAACTGGTGCTGATAGAAACAAGAGAAGAGGAGGATAAACAGAAAGGGATCTGTCTAAGGAATGTATCCCTTATCTGTCTAAGGGCATGTTTTGTAACATTCACCCAGGTGAGCACATTGTCCATGGACCATTTCATTCACAGTACATTTGAAATCAGACAGCTTAAAAAATGCCAGACAAATCCTCATGAATTTCCCTTCAAATACATTTGTCAATACAAAGTCGTCTGCTGTTTTTCTCAGGGGCATTAGAATTGGTAATTTTGACTATCTTGTCCTTGGTATTCCTATGGGAGGCATATATCTAGTCTTGGTCATCCCTGAAGATGTCTGATACATTTTCCGCCAAATATCTCAACACTTGTGTACCTGGCTGATAAGGATAAGTGATTGATGGACCGATGTTGGCTTGGGGAGAAGGAGAAATCATTACAACAGGTTTAGCTGAGGTCCTCAAGCAAGAAAGTGGTGTATTGACCACCTACGGTTGAGATGTGGCACGATATCTTTGAGAAGCTGCTCTCTTTTCCACATTAAGGCCCGTATGCACCAACGTGGATAAACCTTAGATTAGGCTTAAACTAGGTTTAAGTATGGTTTAAAAAATTAATCCGCCTGCACCAACAAGGATTAACTTTTATCCGGTGTTTAAATCACAGATTATTCTAAATCTGCCAAGGGGTAGGTTTAAACATGGATTAAGCCATTTTTGACGAAGTGATCGAAGTGACAAGATAGACTGGATCGAAGCTCTTGAACAAGTGACAATTTCCAATGGCCAGAACGGCTGATTCGAGATAGGAGCAATCCCATGGAGGAGTTTAGAGATGTGATTTCCACAAAAGATACCGCTTCACCAAGGAGAACGTTTTGGTACATGTAATTTTGGATTGGATAGAAGAAGAGATTACACCCAACTCCAACAGGAACGCTGGCTTTTACTTACGCAACGATTTTACGCCACAGGTCATTTCCAGATGAGAGGCTGTGATCTTGCAGGTGTTCACCAAACTCAGTCAGTCGGATGGTGAAACAGGTATCCGAAGCAATTGCTCAGTAGAAGTAGAGGGGTGGGTTTAAACTTGGATTAATTCATTTTTGCCACAGCATATTACAATGACATCGTGTCCACAGAGTGTGACCTAATCCATTGGCAATAGCCATTTATGTTATGAAATTGGTTCAACCATGGATGAACCATGGACAGCTTAATCTGTGGTTTAACTAGGTTGGTGCAGGTTCAAGTTCGGATGATTTAATCCACGCTTAATCCATGATTAGTAAATCTAGGTTTAAGCCAAATTTTAAACCACCTTGGTGCATACGGGCCTAAGAGGTCAGTTGGAGTGAGCGACAGCGACGTCAGGCTGACGTGGCTGAGTTTACATTGAGGCACACGCAAACATGCAGGCGAACAAAGTTTTCCTGGGATGAATCCTTTGTGAAGACCTTGTTCGCCTGCATGTTCGTGTCGTGTGTGCCTCGATGTAAACTCAGCCTAAGGGCGGCTTTCCATTGGAGCGTTTCTGTGCGCGTTGGTCACGGCGTGGAAAAAACAATGCTTTCGAGTGTTACCGTGCACGGAAACGCTCCATTGGAAAGCCACCCTGAGGCTGTGTTTACCAGACATCCGGAATGCGGTATACGGGATGCGGAAGCGATATGTTGTATGCAAAAATGCATAGCATATACCGTTTCTGCATTGCACATTCCGCTTTCAGGCTGTCCGGTAAATGCTGGTTTAGAGGTACATGTACATCTGCAGGTCTAGGGTTGGCCCCACTGCCAATGGTCCTGTTGAAATGTGCACCCAACCAAGTCCGCCAAGTTGGGCAAAGTCCCACCTTCAAGGAAATAGACTGCATGGATGATCAATGGGCGATTCTATAGGACCATGTAACCTGATCATGCCTCTGACCTGGTGGGTGCTTGCTTGGACTGACCTCCTAATGTGGAAAAGAGAGTGTTTGACATCTCTCCACCAAAAAGCAGCAGGTTTCATGCACAGTCCATGCATGAAATGAGCATAAAGCCCAGGTCACACTGTGGCGATTTAGGCGGGCGAATCCCCGCGAACTAGAATGAAAAGGTCTATGGATCATGTGCTCACCCCCTTGGACATAATAGTGTAATGACAGAGAGAGGTATGTTCATGGTGCATGGACCATTTCATTCTATGTTCATGGTGCATGGACCATTTCGTTCTAGTTCGCGGGGATTTGCCCACCTAAGCACCTTCTCCTAAATGGGAACCTCCACCCCTCCACCTCAAAACTTGATCAACAAATTTTTTTCCACTGCTAATGATTTGACTTAATGGGGGCTCGCATCTGCCTTCCTAGATAGGACCCTGCGGGGGGAAAAACAGCTAATATACTGCCAGCGGTGATTCGATATCATTAAAGAAATGTTGCCACTAGGCTGATGACTTGTCAGCAAATAAATGACATTGCCAGGGGATATCATATCATGATTTGGCAGTTTTTCTCCCGATTTTATCATCCTCTATCCTCTGACATGACCCTTTTTTGCCAAACCCCACAGCAATCTGTTATCAATGGGGGAAACGAAGTGTGATATTAGCTTGGGTTATTGGTGTAAACAGAAGTCTCCGCAGAGCAATAGCGAGCAGTTTGGGACGTGAAGGTTTTTTTAAGCAAAGTTTTTCCTGTTTGCTGAAAAAAACATATAGGTTTGCGGGGCCGTGTGGTGCACCAGATACCGGTATCTTTCATGTGGTGTGTTCAGTTACGGCAGCCATTTAAGTCTTAGTTACTGGTTATTCCACTCCAATCGGTCACATTTCAGTGGCTTCACCCTGACGACTGTCATGCATTTCACATGAGCGGGGATGGGGGAATTCTGTTATAGGTCTTGCTGGAGCTGGTGGTGGATGTTGTGAAGATACTGAGAACAACATCATGACCGGCAGTTCAAAAATACCAAACGCGCCGAACTGCCGAACTTGGTACGCAGAACTCTAGCCCAACTTCAAAAAGACGGCAGAACCATAACCAATTTTTTTCCAAATCGCCTAAATTTGTGATTTTATGTTCCAATCAGTCTTCAAACATGTCAACTTGTCTTGCCCGTTCACACAACGAGCACGGTTATTTTTCCTCAGTGTAAATGGGGCTATAGGGCCTATTATTAGCGCAGATTGCGTGAATTCTATCTAGCATAAATATGCAAATTAGGCAATTTTGAAAAAAATGTTTACGGTTCTGTCTTTTCGAAATTGGGGTACAGTTCGGCGTTTTCAAACTGTCGCATCATGACCATGTTTCTGTATTCACCCATCCCCTCAAAACAGGGTCATTCAGACACATCTCCTACAGTCACACCTCTTCATAAGGGAGGCGATAACCGAGTAAAATGACGTGAGTGTCAGGATGGTATTCATCATGGCCGTTGTAACCCAAGAAACTGCCGAGGAGACACGTCCTCTTGCAATTAAGATCCACAGATGGTGTGAAAACAGTGGGAAAGTGACCACAATAGACGATTCTCGAATTCGCAGATCTGCGCTCTTCCGCCGAAATCTACCAAAACTTTGATCTGACACCGGCCTACATGATGCCGTCCATGATTCAGCAATGGTCGAGTCTGATGCAACGTCTGCGATGTCACTGTCAGGGGTTGTCTGCGTTACGTCATTCAGTTTCAGACCGAGGTTGTGGTTGAGATTTCGGCGGAAGTGTGCGGATCTTTGTCGTTTACGTCAATTTGAGAACGGTCTATTACAGCCTAGCTGAAGCATCCAAGTCACTTTCCCGCAATGTGTCTTTACTGTGACATAAACCATCATCTCTGAAAGTATTGTGTCAAGAAAAGATTTCTTCAAAAAACATAAAAATTCACCCATAAATGAGGTTCTAATACAATTTTTTCCTGGGGCCTCAACGAAAGGCAGTGTTCTTAATGAAAAGATTTGGATGGAATTCTCCCCATATATCAAAGGCAAAGGAATGTTGAAACAGGAAATCAGCATGCAGCTAGAATTTGAAACCAGAGCCTGCCAGAAAAAAACCTATCAAATTAATGGTTTCGCAGAATTTACATCATGTCAGCGCTGTTTGCATTTCCACTTTGCCACTGTAACAGAGAAAATCTCTCTACCGGGTAGTTAGAAAGTAGATGGTACATCTATTACCAACGCAGGCTCCATATCACTCAGCTTTCAATTCCTGGCATCGTACCGTAATATCAAACATGATACCGGCAAATTACGTAAAAGTTAGTATGAAATGTATCATGAATGAATCATTTCAAACGCTTGAAAATCATCTCAAGTGGCCAATTTGTGAGTTGAGTCTGGGTGAAATGGAAGGGTTTGAGTACTTATCATTACGCTAATGATGTTGTTAAAGGCAGCGTTGCATGCCTTGCATTAGAAGAATGTGTTATGACGAAACAAAGTGGTTTCAGCATGGGGTTTGGAATTACAATACTTGAGAATACTTCAACACAGATTTTGAGCATCAGAAAGCGCAGGCTAGCTAGCAATAAAACAATATAGCTACACTTAAATATTGTTTTTGTGTTTTTTTAGCTCACCTGTGAGCTATTGTCGTCATGCGGTGTCCGTCGTCTGTTAGCAGGGCACGTTTTGTAACCACTGGGCCATTTGACACCAAACTTGGTACAGATGTGCCCCTAGGTCAGATGGCCTCAGACACCAAGTTTTGGTCCGATTTGATTCCTAGCTTGGCCACCAGGGGGGCTTAACCAAAAACCTTTAAAGTGCTATTTCGTCTTAATCGTTGATCGGATCTTCACCAAATTTTTATCGTAGGTACATCTGATGAGGATACGTGACACGTCACCCGGGGTTTTGATTTGACCTAATTTTCAAGGTCACAGAGGTCAAAGTTTGCCATCTGTTCAGAGCAAATGAAATTAAATTTCAAGATTTCACCCCGGGAAACATGGTGTGCGCAAGGAGAAATGGGGTTTGGAGTGGCCACATTTTGGGCGCTATACCTCAATTAATACTTGGAATTGAAAGCTGTAACAAATGTCATTGTTTAGAAAAAGATCTCATCTTTCCATATTGCTAGAGAAATTAGTAATTGGTTGAACGGTTCAGCCATAACATATGCTGTTGAACATACAGAAAAATTGATTTTTGAGTTGTATATTTTTGGTGTTATGTATTTTTGCCTTGAAACAACTCGGAGCCTCTGCCTGTCATAGGGTCTGTTGTGTGCTGTAGAGGAATTCATTGCTGAACCACTTGGTACCAGTAATACGAGATGAAGTGTTGCCCAATGTATGCAACGTGACATTGGTCACCAAATCATTTCTGCCTCCTTAAACCAAATACATTGAGACGTGCCTGGTTATCCACCTCACCAATCACCAACAAGTCTATCCCACTAAATTGAAACCTAACACCGGATAAACTGCCGCGGCGATAAAAGCTGTACGAAATCACCATATGTGATTATCTCAGCGTATACATACAGATCCCTGAACATCTACAAGGAAATCTAGCAGACGCCTTTGTAACTTTCTTCCACCGAAGCAGATGATAAATTACAGGACATGCTATACATGCTATAAGCCATTGCTAACAATTCATATCCGAATGACACAAAATCTATCATTCTTACGAATATGTTTGACACTTTCATTACATTCAAAGTAATATTTCATTTTTAGATTCAACCCGCTTGATATAAAGCTGTAAGATGTCGTACTTATTCGAAAGGGAATCTGAAATCAATTTATTTTTCGTGATGAATTGTTTTACAGGTCGTTGGTAGAACTCTTCGAAAGACTAAGTAATTGATATTTAAATCTAATTGGACGATATTTTATCTTTGGTGGAACAGTTATGTGGTTGGGGAAATTTAGGTATCTTTCTTGTCTTGGTTCGGTGCAAATTTTATTCGGAGGGAAAGAGCACTCGTTTGGCATTTGCAACATCTAGTTTGCTCAAACGAGCACGGTGCGGGGATCTCTTACAGGTATTTTGACTGTTGATGTACAGGGAACTACCTAGTGGCAGCAATACGAACTACAAAAAACCATTACAAAATGTACGTAGTACATCGGGTCCATTCGCCGACAACGTAGTTAGTCCCTGGGGTTGGAGAGAGTGGCCTGCACGGTAATGGTGGTGTGGGCTGTCGAGAAAAAGTGGCAATACTGAGCTCCTTTAAGCATTGGCTGCATGTGAAGCCGAAAATAAAATCTGAGGTACCGGTAATATGCTGATTTCATCTCTAATGGTCTACCCACAGCATTAACGAACAGGGTAACGCAACCCGTACAAGTGAGGAACACACCATGCACCCAATTACACCTCCATATCAGACGACGTACAAGATTCAATTTAGTCATTGTACCAAGTGGACAAAGCAGAGGGCATATTGAGTAGGCCTTTCCTGGGCCCATTCACTCTTCACTCTTCACTGAAAACTAATAAAATCTCAATATTAGGCAATTTGGTTTCAGCAGGTCCGCTGCTGACTGTACATATGTGATGTGCTTGTTATATGAAGAAGCAGTGGATGCAAATCAAACAAGTGCCTGACTTGGATGAATGTCGTCTGCTCGTCTTGTGTGTGTACGTCATTGATTTCCTGTCCTATCTAATACCTCAAGTATGTGTGGGTGCTAATTGAAAACGAGATTATTATGACAGTGCCCCAAGGTTGTGCAACCAACCTGCTTCAGCGCAGAGGAACGATGACATTTTCGTCATGAATGGAACGAGATGATGAGAAGACATGTGTGAGAAAACAGCTGTGTTATGAATTGTTGTACTGGTAGATCAGAGTGTCATGATTTGATGTTGGTTTCAAAGGTCTGCGAAAGCCAGGATGGCACAAAAGGCAAGACTTGTGTCTGAAAACCGGAAAGCTTTGGGGAGATGGTTGACACACAAATCCAGGAAGATGATGCTCATCAACCGTGGAAGGAAATGGACTTGTAGGAAATATCGTACAACAAAAACTACAAGTACCGTATTTTCCTGACTAAAGGGCGCACCTGACTATAAGGCGCACCCCCCAATTTCACCCAAAATCTCTGATGAAATCCATACATAAGGTGCACCTCCCTATAAGGCGCAGTCCTGTAAGTGAATGCGTCAGTGCATATTATACACATACAATGCATGGCTGCTCAGTGTGCATTGACCCAACAAAACAGCCAAGCTGACAATTACAGGGTCTGATTGCCTTGTTTGAACCCATTGACATCTGCAATTCTGCTGTTGGTACTGATGGATCTGGTTGTATGATTTCTTAGCTTGTTGTGACAAATTAGGCCTAACTGAAACTTCATCAGTTCACAGTTCACTGCATCATCTGTCAACCAGCACTGTGACAATGACTTTGGCTTGCATGCATCCATGCATGCTTGAATGCTTGGGTTCGTCAGTGTCTTGACACTTCTGATCAAATTGTCAGACTAGATCCGCAGATAAGGCGCACCACCCTATAAGGTGCACCCCCAATTTTAGACCCTTCTTCAAGGAAAAAGGCCACGCCTTATAGTCCGAAAAATACGGTACGGAGATGTCGCTTATCATCTACTGATCAAGAATCTAGAAAGGCAGTACTTGAAACAATGAAAATTGGAGAAAAACTCAGACATTTCTACAGAATCTGTTGGCCCAGAAGGCAGTCTGCACTGGTGCTCGAGGTAGGCCTACCGTGAGAGAAACACCTTTACCAGAAGTTGGAGAATACCAGCCCTTTCGTGTGGGACAGACAAAACGGGTGTTTGCATTATATGGAAAATGACCATCGTGCCTACTGCTGCTGATACATGTACATGTACCTTGACAACTTCTCTTGTATGGACAGCGACTTGCACTATAGGCCTGCCCAGGGAACAAAATGTACATTGCGTGCACATTGGACAATAATTGCATGAATCTCCCTCAACTCTCAGTTGTAAATTGACAAGTGCTCCTATTCTATGAAATTGATGTACTTTGTCCCGACTGATAATTGCGGTGAAATCCCAAGGGTAACATTAGCAATTAGTATCGGCAATTCGTCAAAGGATGTGGGAATTCGGTTGATCATGAAATGGAGCAGACGATGGTGATGGTGATGACAGTGTGACTGTGTTTCACAGAAGATCAACATGCCAACACGCTAATCCATGCCGTAAACACTGGCTTATTGATATAGAGCATCAAATATCAAAGGTTGCGACAGGTGCAACATGCAGGGAAATCTCGTCATAAAATGATGTTGTTGTAAGTGCACTATTCTGATGATCGGCTTTCAACTTTTTTCGTCAAAATGTCAGAAGATTGATGACATGTAACCGACGCACTTTTACACGCATCATCTGTGTACCACTATGAATTTTACCACATAAAGGAGAACAGTATGCAGTCTCTACTGTTCACAGTATTTTGACTGCCGACGTAGAGGGAGCCACCTAGCAGCAGCAATACGAACTACACAAAAAAACCATTGCAAAATGTACGTAGTACATCGAGTCCGTTCGCCGACGACGTAGTTAGTCCCTGGGGTTGGAGAGTGGCGCACACAGCGATGGTGGCACCAGCTGTCAAGAAAAAGTTGCAATTCCAGGTTCCTTTAAATTGTCCACCCCAGTGATTGTGACATCAGTCATTTATTATTCAAATTTCGCAAAATTCTCCCACAAATTGCAGCTGAGGAATGCGAAATCATGCAGTGAGTTTCAAGTTCTTTCATGATGGCATTGGAGAGATAAAAGATTCGAGGCAGCGAGGGAAATTTCCAAAAAATATTCATTTTCATCGACATGGTAAAGGCCGCTCATCAGGATGTTGTTGACGTCTCTAATCTAGGACGCTCGTTTGACAAAAACAACTCCATTCCAGCCAGAAGCGTCTCACGTGCACATGCAATTAACCATTTGACAGGCTGACATTTGCGGCAGATGACAAGCGTTCCTTCATGTCAGTGCGGACTGATGACAGGATTAAATCTTCAAAGCTAGAGGCGAAGAAGTTTCTGTCCGATCATCTAGGACAGGATTTAA
>NMRB01001750.1:131827-153879 GCA_002633025.1 Notospermus geniculatus | reverse complement strand
TTCACGATTCGCCGAAGGATACCGAAGCATTCCTGCCGGTTTGTGACGAAAGCGTGAGTTAGCAAACGATAGAACTCTGTCATGTCTGTAGACTGGGAAAGGACAGTCGTGAGAAAGTGTAGTATAATTGGAATTATGGGAGTGTAGCATACTCGAAAGTAAGGGCGACCTTTGGATTAAACGAAAAATGAATGTGGTTACTATGGTGATCAAATTGACGCGAATTTTCGTAATTTTCATATCTGTTGGATACATGTTACTCGATATGGTTGACGCGTTTCATAACTACCCTAATGACAACGGTAAGTTGCATGATTTTTTTCTGTGTCAGTAGGCTACATGTATTTTAGAATCGGCACTTTTTTGAACTGATTGGAAAATTTTTGAAAGTTGGCCAGAAAGTCAAATAGAATTGTGAATGGCCAATGAAGATACGAATAGGTCATTGATATGATTGTAATCTGACATTTTGGGGAGACAGCAGTTATGTAACGTCTGTTATTCAAATCATAGTCGATCACGGTAGGCTTATATACTGTGAGATACGTTTTGCTAACACTCCAAAATCTACAGTTGATTTTCCAAAGTTTTCCCGTCTAAATATTCCTCGATAATAGCACAATATTTCTAATATGCAATTCTGATCGTTTCAAATTGCGGGTGATATACGCTGTAGACGTTATTCCACCTTTGTGCTATGACCCTCGACAACTTTTCTTGGGGACGTTTATTCCTATCACACCGCCAGCAACCCCGATATGAATCAATCTCGTGAAGTTTCCGTCGTCGAGGAAATCTTGCGCAACATATCCTAAATTGTAGTTTAATGATATTCTTATAACTTGTCAATAACATGATCGATGGCGTCATCCAAATCTAAAACACGATTCTCGTCTCATCACCCACCTCATCAATCTGTCCTTGCACAACAAGTTTAAGGCCATTTGGATTTAAGTTCAATGTGCATTAGATTTTTACATCAATTTTCTGAGTGCCTTCGACCCCAGCATGGATTCCACAGTCCTTGCATTAAGGACTAGTTTTTTTCATAGTGAAATTCACGTACATGTACCTCTTGTAGCACGTAGCATCAAAACAAGAAAATCTTCCTCAATACGCACATCAAGCCATCAGTTCCTACATCTGATTCCTTTTTTACTTCCAAATCTTTGATTCTATCGCAAATGCTATTAGCAGAGCTTTGCTGTGTTAATGTAGACGATGGGTTTTAATGGAAGATGACTTCAGCAAGATGATCAGCTTGGGAAGAGTCAAGGAAAAGGAATCATGGTATTGGTCCATCACTTCTGTCTGGAAGTCCTTCTGGCTTGGACTTGATATTTTAAAACTTGTACCATTATTCTGTGAAGATACTTATGCAGCAGCTTTAACTACTAATTTGATACGGACAAACGAGGTGTTTTTTTCGTCGTTTTCCCATGTTGTCGACCTGCTTTTGCATTGACGGAATGAGAAAAGGCGGTACTTGCCCACTTGCACATACGACTGGATTAGATACGTCAGAACCGTGTTAATTGAGTTGTTCAGATTAGGCTTATGACATGTATGACGTAATACGGCACCGAATCGCGTGCTGGTGTTGATCGGCGTACAGTAGGCCTACGTGTGGCAAAACGTGACCAATTCGAAAAGCCTCCGAAACGTCAACGCGAACGCCAATCCCATTTTTCGATGCCACGAAGGAGAGAGACGTTCGCGTAGGCATTTCGGGGGCTTTGCGAAATCTCTCATCGAACTCTACAGTTTGATTGAAACATAAATTCGGAATGACTAAACAAACTCGCAACAGACAGACATTTTTCATTAGTTAACGTCCACAAGCGCACGCGTTCCTCGGAGTTTTCAGCAAGCAAAATGATGGTCACTCCTGCAAACTTACAATTTTCCGAATTCTCCGTTATTTCGCCAACTATAGGCCACATGGTTAATTATTCACATATATGTTATTTCTCGACAGCCCGTTCGCAAATTTTTTTTTCCCAACCAGTATATCCATTACGAAATGAAATTTACGAAGTGAATGGTGGGTTAATGGTTTGGTTAGTGTAAGGGTTAGGGTTAGGGTTAGGGTTAGTGTTGGGAGTAGTATGAGGATTAGGATTGAAATTAGGATTAGGATTAGCTTTTGCTATATAGGTTGGGAAAAAAAAGTTGGTCGTAATGGATATATCAGTTGGGAAAAAAAAATTCGCCGGTCACCTCACTAAACAGAACAAACAATTTTGTGATGAAGCAAAGCGACTGAAGTATTGTTTGGTAAATAGCCTATTAACCACACTGGAATTGGCAAATCTGACGACGACCGGGTAGCGGTTGGGAAAGATGCCGAAGAATTGCTGTTTCAGACGAATTTTCGTGTCCAAGGCCAAAATAGGGAGGTTTCGAAATCAAACGATAAACGTAAACGTTAACGACAACGTTATTTTCATACTACACATTAACCAAATTTTATATTGCATTTTCGGTACGAAAATAACGTTGTCGTTAACGTTTACGTTTATCGTTTGATTTCGAAACCTCCCTAATGATGGCTGTGAAACGCATACGTAATTAGCAAGCTTCGCTGATTTGCCGCTACGCGGCGGTTGGTTTCCTTGCGTCTTACAGGTTTTACGCCAGACAGGTACAATACTCGTCATCATGTCGGCTACAACTACTCGAACAATGTGAACGCCAGACATGCCAGACAGCAACAATTATTTGAACAAGGTCACGACCACTTGAACAACGCCGGATGTCAACAACACTCGCACAAGGCCAGACAACAACAATCATTCGAACAAGGTCAAGGCCAGACAAGTTCAAAAACTTGTTCAAGGTCAAGGCCTAACATGAACGACCTTCACCTTGATAAACTTGAAGACAACTTTCAACGCGTGAGGAAAACAACATGGCGATGTTGAGAAGATTAAGAGGATCATCGCGAAGACGTGATGAGAACGCGAGTCAAAACATGTCAAGACATTCAGGAGACAGTTGGAGGAAGGACAGGGAGATTTTGCCATCCTGAATGGAAAGATCTCGGAGAGACAACCCCTTGTTGCTGGAGATCAGGACAGAACTCATGACATGTACCGAGCTAGCAAGGATTTAGATGCCGAGAGGTCGTCAAGATATCGTGATATCGCGATACATGATGTGTATTTAATTAAGTGTCATTTACATGTAGGTACTCTATCGATGTAATTTGCCCCACGTGTCCACCATATGCACACAGAAAAAATTTAGGCTGGTTCATTTTGTATAATTATATGTCTTAAGACTGAAGTGAAAAATCAACATCTCGCACCGAGGCAGCATTTATGAAGTGCTGCATATTCAAAGTAACACACAATTGAAGTACTTTCTTTTCATACGAAATGCATAATGCATTCGCCTTTTAAAACCTCCAGCGCCCCAAAGCAATATCAGCTGCATGTACGCTTGCCCATGTAAATGGCACTGAAATTGCAAAAGACCGAAACTGTTTCACAATCATGAACCCACATTACAAAGTTTTAAAAAGACCAATTTGTAGCACAAACGGCCATGTTTCCTCTTCAAATATCTAATATCCTGCAGCAGGAGAAACATTATATCAATATTAAACATCCCATCTATTCATTAACTTTCTTTTGGAAGCAATTATGATGCTTACATCATCCATGCAGTCAAAACAGTACTGTTTGAAAATGCCAGGGTAGCCATCTTGACTCAGCCGCAACATCAAGGGTTCCACTTTCAGATGATAGCAAGTACTCATTCAGCATCGCTGTTTGTGTCTCTGCCGACACCTACCGGCTTAAACCAACGCAACTGAACTCGTGGAATCCCAAGCGTATACATGTATATGAATTTCGCTAGCAGCGTTCTTTGCCAAAATTAGGTCCTTGTCATGGAGATTTCCCCCACTGGGGATTGGAGACCCAATCAGCTGTCACTCTGGAAGGAAATTCCCAATGTTGATGACCTAATTTTGGCAAGATGGCGAAACTCGTCCATACTACTAAAGTTACGTTATTGATCAGAGACTCTCAGCTACCACGACGATCCGGTGCTCACCCCATTTATCGATAGTGTCATGACAGTCTAAATCTGTACTACACTGCAAACATTTTTACAACATTCACAGTAACAGCACCATGTTGGAAATATGTTTGGGGGAGCTATTCCCCTCTAATAATGACCAGTACTTAATATTGGCTTTTCACAGCCCTCCCTCCAGAATGACACAGCTGGTATCTGAAATCTAACCGCACACAGTCGAATATTTCAGTCTCAAGCGTATTTGGCACACAGCGTTCTTTGAAACGGTTGCGCCCAAATATTGCTGTGTGACCGCTTAGATGTGAAAGTACGACATATAAAATTTGCCGCTAGGCACCGAGGTGACGACAGCTTACATGTACATGTATGTAAATTCGTCCATCGGGTCATAAATTTTGGTTTCTGGGCATTGTGAGGATTGAATACTCCAGGGAATGTTCCCTTTCTATAAGAGTTTCTGGGGAAATTATCCAAGGAAAGGACGTTTTTTTCATCGGGCTTCGACAATAAAACGGAATTAGAAGTATATGGTTTTATGAGTGAGACTTGCTGTCACGACACTCCATGGTCGCAATGAACTGCACTTCACTAAACAAAAGAACAAATTGGCGACTGTTCTGGGAACAAAAAAAACTTCCCTCGTACCAACCCAGGGGAAATTTCACTTACGGTCTGTTCCAATTCGTTGGTGGGCAATACATGTATTTTTTACCTCTTGCTCCATAATTCCCTGATCATCCTCCCACAGTAGGGTTTGGCCTCGCTCTTCTTCATACCTCACACACAACGTCAGGAGCGAGGTACCCCTGCGGTAGGAGGATGCCTGATTAGAGAAGACACAGCTAGCAGTATCGTTTACTTTGTCAGTCAACACGTCAAAGAAGCAGTCTATTGATGATGCTTGAGAACTGTTCTCCTGGAAAATCCGGCAAAGACTCGAGAATTGTGAATATTTGTTCTGATTAAAGCCCCAGTGTATTGAATTTTACGCTATTTTCGAAGTGTTAGGAGAGTCCAGGTAGAGTCTCGTGAAGGTCCCCAAAATGCTTGCCTGATATGTCTTCAAATAGTTTTCAGCACACATTGAAAAAACTGCAGGCACAGGGCTCTATGTATTCAGACAGTACATTTTACACTTTACTAACGTCGACGAACGTAAGCACTTTCAGAATAGGAGCAGTCAGCCGCGCATATTGCTAACAGATGGCAGCACAGTCTTAGCGGACCAAATGTACAGGAAATCTATAATGATCGCTGCTCGATCGATAATGACTGGGTCCGTTAGATGCATTGAATTGGGCCCTAGTGACACCTAGTGGTCAACTCGCTGACAGCTCCTATTGAATACAGTGTGGCTTTAAAAGATATCAAGATTGCTTCGCTGGCGTCGATGCGTGTTGATTTCAACAGCAACAGGTCTCATGTACTCCTACAGTCAACATTGGTAACACGCCCATGGCGCTGTCTCGCACCCCATCATACGATCCTCTGTGATGAGCTCACCCCGGGCACCTCAGGAGCATCCAGGTACAAACCCAGTAACCAAATTAACAACCAACTCAATTGAATACAAGCTGTTCTGATCACCTTTGCGTCAATCACGGCAAAGGGTGAAAAAACAACCCCGTGTATTAAGAGAATCCGCTAGAACATAATCAAGCAGAGAAAAATTCGGCTTCATTCAAGACTTCAAAATGTCAAGAGTGACTTGTCTGACGCCATATCAGACTTCTCTTCTCTAGATTATTAAGGAACAGCTATTTTTATCCCTGGGTTTCGACTCAGCGTTCATTTCCGCTTTCTCTTGGTGAATAGCTTGTTCATGTCATCATTGGGGGACCGTGGTGGCGCGATGTTTGCAGCGGTAGACTCCTCACGGAGGCTGTGGGTTCGATACCCAGCCGTTTCTTCACACTAGACTATTGTCTCGACCGGTCTGCAATCACCAAGTGACGCGCTGAACCAGCTGCTCCTTGGGTTCCCTCAGAAAAATTTTCGGAGTGACGGGGAATCCTCACAAAATGTTTTGCGCAGAGCAAACCTGCTGGAATCTCCTGATAGTTTTCCTAACAAGAAACACCAAAACATTCCTCGTAAATTGGACTTATATATGCATTTTAACCACGGCCAAAGGATCTGTAGGTGATATCCACTTTGATTGCTACAGGAATTTACGATGTGATAACATCGTGAGGTATCAACAAATCACACATTGATGTTCTCTCTGAAGGAGCCTCTGCTCGATCGTGCAGGAGGTGTAAGGAGTAGGCGTCGCGATTACAGAAAGGAACGCTTAGTTCTGTATGCCGAATAGATCTGACGTTGCTCTACTTTTTACAATCGTCTTACTTTAAGCCATTGGCAAAAAGGACGCTCTTCAAAAAGGCTTGATATCCTGCCGCGGATCATTCTAGAAACACTTCACAGAGGAAGGATGTCGTGCTGCAGTGGCTAAGTCGACTCGGCACTTCATTGACTTACTAGGCTATCGTCAGTGTTGTACGGTACAAGACCTCCTGGGGAGTTCTCGAGGCGGGTTAGGGATGCTGCCGATAACTTTGGAAAAGGCATGTTCATTTCAATCGCCTCCTTATTTCACGCCATACTGAGGTACCGCGGTACTCGGTGATTATTAGCGCTGCCTCCTTGACCGAACACCTCTTCGTGTGCGGTGACGGAGGGAGCGAGCACTTCGAACCACCGACTTTCTCAGGATACCTTCTCACCCCCAAAAAAGTTCCAAACATTGATATGGAACACATTTTGAAAGCGTTAACTGACATGGATAAGCATGGTAAAGTGGTTTGAAGACCTTGAGGCAGTTTTGAGGTTGAACGCAGAAGGAACATGTACATGTAGCAATTGATTCGAGGTTCTCTCTGTGTTTCTGTCACATCGACAGATGGCCTAGTCCTGGTATTCTTCACACCAACCGTAAATGACTGACCGCAGTAGACAGTTGGAGCAGACGGATCTGATCTCGTTACGATACAGCCGTCACGAGATTATCCGAGAAGTAACAATAATGATTAGATTGATTGTATTTCCGACTGGAATCTGTTACAGATACTGTTCAGTCGCGATCACCCATGAGAGGATTACCTGGGGACACGCATGGTGTCATTAAGGGAATTTACCAAGAACGTCTCAAAACGGACTCCACACGCATAACCTGAGTTTTGCAGCATTTGCTGAAAAGCAGTCTTTGCAATGATGAAGTAAATTCAGAATGACGTCAAATAAGCTTCGACGTCCGTTCAAAAAAGAGAATTATGGGACCACACTGATTGTCAGAAAATGACGTTTATACATCGACCCCAACTTAACTGTATCGTCCATTTTCTGAACCTCACTGATATTTCAAATTCACCGGAGGGTCTGTTCCGGTTGAGATGCAGATATCAATCTAAAGTTACGGAGCTGGTCGATATTTCCGGCCGTGATGCATCCTGGGTAGGATGATACGAACAGCCACAGATGCATTGATTTTAATTTTGATGAACCTATACAGAGCTACATGTAGGTGACTGCGTTGTGTTTACTTTTTCAAAATATTGAAGTGATACCACAACGGAATCACCCACCCCCGCTCCGTAGGGGTATACGTCATGAAAGTGTGGTCAAATTACCCAGCGTCTGACACATCATTGTTCGCCATGGTTACCAGACAGACGACAGCGTTAAACCAATCACCACAACAGCAAACATTATGAATCCAGCCTCAAATTATAGGATAAAAACAGTGTTGCGGTTAACGTACAAAATCCTTCTCAATCCCGCTGCAGCATCAGTTAAGCCTGACGACAGTTTACACAGTAATTCCTCTGAAATTACACGTCGGCTCGCTCGCTGAACCTCACTCCAAAGGGTTTTTTGACACCGGAGAGAGCATTTCCGAACAATTTCGTTCCAGACAGGATTTTCGTTCATGTTTTAGATTGCCCCAGCAATTCTTCAGGGGCCAATCGACGGGACGATTGGCAGACGAAACTGATTTCTTTTGTGACAGAAATATCAATAATATTTATTGTTAAAACTGTGACATGAGTTCACTTTCTCAGAAGTTTTTCGTCTCGCTTCTCAGCGAGATGAGACAACATCAGAGAGAGTTGCCCTCACTCTTGTCTGCTTTCGAGAATGATCGACCACATGGGAAAAGATCAGAATGATCACGTGGGCGGGTGGTTATAAAAATGGTCTCCGGCGGAACAGTATTGAGTGGGCTGGGAGACTTAGACAAGAGTTCTTTTCAGTGGATTTCTTACCAACATGTTCTGCTCATCGAAAGTTCCGCTTTGAAAGTGATTTAACTTGTTTTAAGGCACCAATTATAACCGGAAAAATCCAAAATACGAGACTTGTGACGGCAATAGATTAGGTTTAATTAGATTCGTTCGACGAAAATCCCATCTTCACGGGATGGCAAGTTGACTTATTTATGTCTTTGGTGGAATAAATGTTACATCGGAACCACAAACTAGGGAAGGCCATTTGCGTGGGCTGTCGGACAGTCATTGAAATATAGTAGTAATAATTTATCTTCCGTACATCCATGAATGGCAACTTTGCAATCGAATGGTTAAATCCGGCAGATTACAGAGTTTGAATCCTGCTTATATTGATAGAAATCACATTAAATGAATCTGTCGATGAGAGTGTTGACGATGATCCTGTCCCATGAAATTCATCCTTATCAAGAGGACATGATTGAATTTAGCTGCAGACGAACGGTGCAAATTCCTCAAAAGTGTTATTAAGAAAGCCAGCGGCCCTCTTAGTAATTAAATTTTTCGTTTCGTTTCGTTTCGTTTCGTTGCATTGCGTTCTCCATCCCACGGCATCACACGTTCATTTACACGTTTACGATAAAATAATTAGCAAGATGAGGAGAGGAGTAAATGGCCTATTTGCGTATCGGCTCGAAAGAGAGGTGGGTAAGCCATTCGTGATTCAATAAAGATTTCATCTAAAACTTGCTGATGAGATCAACGAAGGGCACTACGACGGCAGATGGACTTGTCGTTGAGCACAAGGTTGATCACGTCATGACCAGCGCTTCGGGGACAAAATTAGCTCCACCTACTGCACCGCTACACCGCCTATAGGAAGTCATTTATCTCCAAATCTCCTGTTTCACCATTTTGACGAAGATGACTCTAATATAGTAAGGTGACGAAGACTCTAACCTGAAGATCAGGGGTACTGGAATAACACTGACGAAACAGAGACGGCCAATGGAATTATCTTAAGATAACTACTTGCTTTAGGCAAGGTTATTCCTGCAATTAGGTGTTAGACTTTTAATAAGGGCCGGAATGGATCAAAGAGACGATGCTTATTAAATCATGCAGGTTTAATTGGAAGTGAACTCAGCATGCCATTAGAGATTTCAATGGCTTGATCAACAGCCCAAGGAACGACCCAGAAAGTTACAAGAACACGCTTAGACGGTACACAGACCTTGAAGGAATCCATCGGCGTCTCAGAAACACCAAACCAATTTCAATTAATAATTTTGATATATTGCACTCTGACGATGTGTGACACTCATAACTTATTTTTTTTGTCAGGAATATTGATTCCAAGTTCGCCTGTTTTGTGCTGTATAACGGAGTGTCGATATAGGCTGAGTAAAGACGGGTTTGTTTTTCGGTCGAGCGAAGTCTTCCGAAATCGCTCGACGACGGTCGCTACAGGAAAGCGACGTCGCTAGGTTGAGGTATAATCCGGTAATCCTTCAATTTTGAGCCGATGATGTCCAAGGATCCCTTCCAGCGATAGTTCTCTTCCCTCCATGTTGAGCGTTATTCGGCCATCTCCCTTCCTGATCCTGTCTCCCAGACGGTGCCTTTGAATCTGCTGCCAAAGGCGAACAATGACCACAGCCAGGACAGCAATCACGTTCCACTTAAACCCCTCAGAGTAATCTGCGTGGCAAAGTCATTCGCAGGACTTTTTTGTTTCGATAATAACCAAATTGGAAATACAAACTCCTGGTTCATCCGCTCTCTTTCCGACATTGAAATATGAGCGGTCTCTTGGGTTTTCTCGCCACCAATCACGTGTGATTGGCTGCCAGTCTTTTGCTTGCAATATAATCAAGGCGATAAGAAATATTGTATGATTCACCAAACTAGTTGATTCCGCCAATATCACGGCCAATAAAAAACTAGTTGCGATCACAATTTCTTTATCCTCCTCGCAGCTCCATCCCGAGAATCTCGGCGCAGAGGTTCTTAGCGCTCCCTCCCTCCACCACCGCATTCAGTATGCAGTATTAGGCTAAGGGAGAGAGCATTGGGAATACCTGATTACCTCCGAATGCGCAGCTCTGAAGGAGACCGGTTTCTTTTCGACTGTTCGCGTCTCACTTACCGTAACCATCTCAGTGGAAGACTACGGTGAGATAGCGGTTTCTAATCTTAATGTCCTTTCAACGATTCAGAGGACCATAATTAATAATGTCTGCGACGGAGGAAGCGGGAAACACCGACTTCATTCACCAAAATATCATTAAAGATGCACTGTATTCCTTATACCCATCCTGCGCTAAATATACCCGCGTTAAGGGAGACCTCTATTGACAATGTTGTTAAACTACCGCTTATCAACCTCGCCCCATGTTGCGCAACTCTCGTTCATAGGGTATCCACATGTGCATTGTATTGTAACCATACATTCTCCAACACTGGGTGAAAGGCAAAACAGCGGTATTGGAGAATGAAGCAATCATCGCCAGCGGCGCCGGCTGTCGACAAAAATTGGCAATATCGTGCCCCTTTAAAAGTTAAGACTCCAACGTTTTCATGCAAATGTCCTCAAGCAATTCTGTACAGAAGCCTGTAATTAAAACGTACATGTAGAGGCTGAAAAAAACGGACAGCGTTTTGTAATGTATCCTAATCCGAGCAGAGCTTGGATAATGAACATTGCACTTTGCGATATGTACTTTCGGACATTGTTTAAAATACAAGTCACATATCCGTAATTCCAGTATCCCTTTCAGGTTGATCGAGTGGCCAATTTTATTATGTTTGACGACGGAAAGATTCGCGACATGAATCGTAAAGAGCACAAGTAAGGCCAGGAAAATGACGTCCTACGGCTTGCTCTGTCGTTTTGCACCAGATTTATCGTTATTTATTGACAAGGCCAGGTCGATTACTGCATCCAATCTGATCGTTTTCACGCCATGCACCGAGATCGTACTATAACACGAAATTCATTCTTCACCATCTTGAATATATTATAGTGTCAAGGTCATTCGTCGCTATCAGATCACTGCTGCGCCGGTGATGCAGGATAGGAGCCCTCTGATTGGATAAAACAAGAGGCTGCCGAATTAAACCTTCGTTTGATTGTTGATATAACGAAATCCTTTGGAGAGTATTGATCAATGAGAACTTCACCTGCACCATCTGGCCAGGGTTGTGTTACCAGCGGGCTCAAGGGTCCTCCTATTATTGCACACGGACTGTGTTCCGCTATTTTAATGAATTTTCCGATGATAAATGACACGGAAGTAATATACATGTAATGATTATGATAAAGAGTAAGGAATCTGTGGAATGGTGCAGACCGACATGTAACGGTGTGAAGAAGAGGAAAGTTCCCCTGAAGTCAAAGTGTGGGTGCTATTGTCCTAATAGATTACGGGCCGTATGCACGGGTCAGACTTCAGCCACACTTTCATTAAAGTCCGACTTTTCTCAATGCTTCAAGCAAAGAGAAAGTCTACTTAAGCTATACTTTATGCTAAAGTCCGACCCGTGCATACGGCCCTAAGCCTTTCTGCACGAATAGGATTTATGCCTAACCCTGACCATAATCGTTGACAACGCATGGCTTTTGTATTTGATAACTTCCATCACCACTCCTACGACTTTCTCCGCTGACTGGTTCACCAGCATTGCCATTACCATTACTTTGGAGAGCACTCAATGAGCTGCTCCTTGACTTCCCCAGAATGGTTCCTGGAGAGCTTTGGGTAATAATGTGAAGCGCTTTGAGACTGTACAACAGTGGATAGCGCTATTAAAATGCCAACATTCACTGTTAGGAATTATTGTCATAATTCTCCAGAAATTGCCTGCAGCAGAGTCCCCAGAACTTTCTGTAAATTTACATATATGGTATGATTTATGTTTTCCTGTATTTGGTTGGACTCAATTGGACTTTCCATAATGATGCTTTCTGAGAGCAGTATGAAAATATAATTTGGTCTGCCTCCAGTCAAGTCTCTGTTAACATTTCTTTAAGTCTGTAATTTTACAGATCCAGTCCCTGAGACTCTGCTGCAGGAATTTTCTGTAAAATCCTTTGTTATTTCTAACAGTGTTATTACTGATAGCACAAATTTATAAGGCGAATATATTTTTGCTAATAGATATGGCAGTTCTTCATCGAATCGCCGTCATTAGCATGGCAAGAATAAGGGGGCCATGATCAACGAATTGTGCAAGTAACACGAGTCTGGATTTTGTTTTAAAATCAATTCTCACAACTTGAATACCGAGACAGAGATTCAATATTATTATGAAAATTCACCCATCATGATTCGACACTTCTTTGAAGGCTTTCCATAACCAACTACAGTTTGAAATTATTCGCACGCCAAGTTTCATTACATCGGCAGCCGATCTGGTGATATTGAATTGGACAACTTCCTAAGGATATTCAAATCTTAAGACGTCTAGTCGTACACAAAGCCGATAGCAAATCCGCCGAGTCGTATTGGAAAACTTTCATTCCTGCAACAGCTTGTCTGGTTCAGTCTCGTTCTTCGTGACAATGGCTGGTATTCATAAAAGTTGGCAAGTGCTTTTACTTAAGATTCGCACAGCAGTGTTCAATGTAAATGTACTACAAAATTTAAATTAAAAGCTTTTGCTAGCTTTTATAAATATCAGCCAATAAGGTTCGTGTAGGCCTACATGGCGTCAGGTCGGGGCCGAAATAAAAGGAGAGAATTAAAAATACAAAACCAAGAAAGAAGTTTTACGGTACTTATGGTGTGCTTGACTTCTAAAACGTCACTTCCGGTTCGCCTAGTGGCGGTTGGAATAATTAATCGCAAGCTATGAGCTACATGGGGATTTCCGGTATCTTCGGAAAGGCGCTCATTTCAACACTAAAACCATTATTTCTGCCAAGTTAGTCGGGTCAATTTACAAAAAAGCTGGAACAAATTGCAACAAAAGGTTTTTTGATGGTTTAAGTTACGAATTAACTGGTGTTAAAAGCAAATTTATAACGTTACAATGACTGAAAAAACAGATATCGTTGGTTTTAGGAGACTACATGTACTTGGACGTTAATTCCTGAACTTTAACACACAAATGATGTAGATTGCTTCCTTCCACCTTTTCTACCTGGGCATCCTCAACATGAACTATACTGAAAACATTCCATTTTTAAGACCTCGCTTCGTCGCCTGTCGTAATGGTAATCTCCTGGCCTCAGGTCACAACGAATTTAGAAATTTGCTCATGTCTGTCGTGAGCGAGATGGACATTCCGACGCTTGAGCCGGGTAGACTTCATTACCAACGGTGATTACAGTCGGTTGCAGGCATGTCTGGGCTTCAACACGGTCGGTTATCAAATACCGATTTCCAATTTGCCATAGGTTCAGGAATCATCGCATATTATGCCGACTCACGAGTCTTACACAAAGGCAAGCAAGGAGGAACACCTCAGTTTCTACGCCTGCACTTTAAAAATACCGATATAAACAATACACTCGAAGCCATGTCATCATCTTGAGTGCCAGTGGTCGTATGCAGAAAACATCTTAAGTGAAAAATTTCCCTTAATCTAATTGTATCAAACAATAGATAAGGGACACAAGATGTTTTGTGCACACAGCCACAGATTACCACTGAAAAGGTATCGTCAAAAATTCATTCGGCTCGCGTTACGAATTTTTGGTGGTCCGTCCAACCATGCCTTGTTTGAGCGAATGAAGGCGTCCTTCAATTTATTTTCGCGCGAGTTGGCCCTCAATGGGCGATTCACCACTGTTGATCTCCTTACATTCTCCCACAGCAGGGGTTTACTCGTTCCTCTTCCACGTGCAAGCGTATGGAGGAGCGAGACCAAAGCCCTGCAATGGGAGGATGATTTCCTCACGAGTTATGTCGAGTCGACATCGATAGGGAATTTTTGCAAAGCCCTCGAAATGCCAACGCCAACGCCAAATCCATTGTTCAATGCCACAAAGAGAGCACCGAACAAAAGGATTGACGTTTGCGTTGGCATTTCGGGAGCTTTGCGAGAACTCTCTTGATTGTCGATAGCTTTCTACGGCGGAATTGCCCAGGGCCAACTTTCGGGAAAAAAATCTCAATTCAAGAGAAGCCTTGACCTTGGAAATGTCTCAATAGATTTGTGAAAAATCACCAGAAGACCCGTCATTCAGATAAGGAAAGCGCAGCCACCATATTGTCGAGTATGCATCCATTTATCACGATGGATGATGACATCGAAGCTCATAAGGGACACACACATTCAATGTATATTACCCTCGTTGTGTTTTGATCTCCTCCCTAATGGATGCCTTTTTAACATGTTCAAGACCATAAAATTGATGCACGCGACCTTTGGGATTACGTTACATACCAAAACATCGACGAAAATAACCTTCGATGGTTGTCAATCTATAAGGAAAGTCAACTGAACCGGATGATAAGTAAAACCAATAGTCAGGAGGTTGTTTTATCCAGCAGTCAACGCAATTGATGCCGAATCACGCCGCATTTCCACTAGATATATCGAATAATTTAGCCGGATTAAGTCACCGTCATCTTCTAACAATAGAGATGTCAAGAAATTTAACGATTACACGTAAACAAAAAGTGACGTCACGCTGCTACATGTATCATAAAGTCTGTTCTTCGGCTGGAAGGTGGAGGCCATGTGACGTCATTGTGGTATCTCGTATAGCGTTCATTTTCCCAACAGTAATGTACTTTTGCTATTTGGCTACATGTGTCAATAGAGGCTATGCATCTACGTCATAATCTTTGCATAATTAGCTCATTCATACATAATTAACCATTGGTCTGGAGGGGAAGTTTACATTACAAGTGTATTAGAAAAGGTGTGAATTGCTACTTTTCACGCCTGATAAACAAGTATTAAATGCAAAATTTTGGGATAAGATGTGGTTTTATTCTCCAGTACATACCAGAAAGTTGGAATAATTTTAGAAGTAGTTCAACAAAATATTTTGTTTTTGGTCTCATTAACTTCAGTAATTTCTAATAAACCTTCCATCCAATATGGCGACATAAACTAAGGGCTAAACAGGAAGTGACATCACGTGCATACCCTCTATACGGTAAAGTTCAGAAACAGAGGCGTGTTTTAGCTGCCAAATGTCATCTGTCACTATCTACATTCGTTCACCCCTCAGTCATGAAATCCCCGTCCCTAAGGTTCATTCATCGGCACTTTCTATGGAGGTGAAAATATGTGGGGTGAGTAAAAACTCGTCCAACACCTCAATGTATTCTCAAGAGTGCCGTAATCTACCGGTTAATGATATCTTAGCATTCAATCAAGAATTCCTGCAAGTTTTTTCTGTCGATTAATCATTTTTAACTCGAGACAGATACAGTATAGATTAGAACTTTATTGCAAGTTAGGCTGCTGTTAAACATAGTACCCAAGCTTGTCATGTCACTCAAGCTTCATTTTTCACCCCTCATTTCCTTTCAAACTACCAGCTAAGTACTTTACTCCTTTAAGGCGGGGGGTGAGTACTCTCCAGCAGCGACCCTATCGCCGGGCGTAGCAATTAAGTTCAGCTAGATTTTAGTAGTGTAGACGCTCGCCGGGTCTCAGGCGGGGTTTTTCAGGCCCGGGCTTGACACGGGCTCAAAAAGCCCGGGGATTTCTATGTAGTGTAACCACAGCTTATAGCTGAGCTCATTCCCTAGTGGCAATCCACGGAACTTTCCTTTGTGCGCTGGTCAAAGGACCAGTCATTCACATTCAGATTAAATCCGATCACCCTGATATACTGTTTTCGAAAACCAATCTTCAGTGTACATGCCGACCCTAAATCTTTTGGGTCGTATTCATAAAGCGGTTCTATTGTTAGAACCGTCTTATGCCGGTTCCAAGTAAGGTCAACCACGTTACTTGGAACCGGCCGAACACGAGTCTAACGATAGAACTGCTTTATGAATACGACCCTTTGTGTCCACTGCGGGTATTGTTCAGCTCTGTCGCTGGTGCTTTGGTCACAAATGGCCGAACAGAGTTTACTCAAAGAGCGGGAATAGTGCAAATCTACATAACAAAGAAGTAACTGGCGAGCGGTATGGAAATTTTCAAATTTCCCAAACAAGTTTTCTCGTTTTTGGACACATATATTTGAAAATTTTCTTTTGGATGTTATTGCCATATGTGCATTCTAGTGCAACACGATCGCCTTTTTTGGATAGTTGGTCGGGAATATGAAATATTTCAAAAACTGTAAATCGAGCCTTTTTGGCATTAAATAGTTTATACCAATTAAATGGAAATACTTTCGTAAAAAACGGATCGTTAGGACCTGCAGGCATCAGGCCTGTATGTTACAGACTATGTGGGAAACTGATGTGTCGCATACCAAGTCTGCAAAACTGTTTGAAAACTTAAATTTTGACAATTTGTTATAAATTAATTAACTCCATCGTAATTTGTCAAAATGAACAATTCTTTCGCAGAACGGGAGCATAAAGGTTGTAGCTAAAACATTTCGTTGAAATCAATTAATAGTTACTTTTTGTCATGAATATGTTAGGACGCTTGTTTTCAAAGAGCGTCAATAAAGTCGGCATAGGTAGCCCCCGCCTTAATTCCTAAGCAAACTGAGGTGAGCCAGAGTCTCATGCCGACAGTGGGGATCGAACCTCTGACTGTGACCATCTGAGCCACTACACCACGGTGGCTCCTCCTCCTCCTCATTAACCTTTCATCATGGAATAACGTCAGAGCAACACGGCATCCTTCTCTGGTGAATTGGTTCCCGTCATCTTTGATTTCACCAAAGTAGATGTATAATTTTCATATGGTAATAGGAATGGCACTCTATTTAGAATAAGATTCTCCACAGCCTGAATAATTCACGTCTTTTCACTTCCATTTGCAAATTTTCCTCGATATCCAAACTGGTTTCATCGACTTGGTTCTCGTCTTCAACTATAACGAGATCCAATGAAAAAGTTCAGCAGCTGACGAGCCACGGCTGAAACGTACATGTATGGCTTCGAGTCAAACCAATCCTATTAGTCTGATATGCAGCGTTTAGGCTGCAATCACATAGAACTACACGCTACACGACGTACACGCCTGGTAACAAAAAAACAGTTTTCGCAAAGCCCCTGAAACGCCAACGCGAACGTCTATCCTTTTGTTCGGTGCTCTCTTCGTGGCATCGAACAATGGGTTTGGTATTCGCGTTGGCGTTTCAGGGGCTTTGCGAAAACTCCCTATTGGTTCGCAAAGTCCCCGAAATGCCAACGCGAACGTCTATCCTTTTGTTCGGTGCTCTCTTCGTGGCACCGAACAATGGGTTTGGCGTTCGCGTTGGCGTTTCGGGGGCTTTGCGAAATTTCCCTAAGGCGTGTACGTGTAGCGTGTAGTTCTATGTGATTGCAGCCTTAGAAAGATACACTCTTCTCGCAGTGTTTGTAAGTACGCCCGGTGAAGCAGGCCTATCCACTCGCCCAACCACTGATGTGATTAGAAAGCGATTGGAAGGTTAGCCACTAGTGGACAACAATGTGTGCCATACAGCTGTTTGAGCCTATCAAAATGTGTTTTACATTTGCCTTGGCAATCCCCCAATAAAATGAATAAAATACGTATAAAGCCGTCTCCGATTCTGGGATTTCTACTAGAAAGTGCCTACAAGGAAATTTGCAAAATTCGGAGACGACTTTATACGTATTTTATCATTTTTGTGTGTCGTTCTTTGTGCTCTATTTTGGATAGCAATAAAATGAATAACAGCCTCTCATTGGTTAATCCACTAAAGTGCAATCTATAGTGGCCAACTCTCCATTTTGTGGCTTGCTCTGCCCAGTGGTTGGTGGCGTAATAACGACATTTAAAGCCAGGAACCAGTCGGGGGTGTTAGAGAATGATAGATAGACTTGCTACAGGATGAACCAGTTTAATTAGAAGAACTCGGTCAAAAAGGCATGCGACGCTGCAATTATGGCCAATACTATACGCGGTACGAGTGGGGGAATCTGATCTGGTTGATACTGAAGTGTGTCACCTATTACCTTTCGCTTGTGATATTATGTTGTGGGATATTGAGCCACTCGTAATGCCTATAATTACGTCGACGCCATTTTCCCCGCTGTATTGCCCGACTTCACTGATGGTCATCACGAGAACATTCGGATCCAATTTGCTATATTGCTATCCAGATTGCGGCTGGATGCTGGATGATACATGTCGTCTGAGTCGCCCAAACGCAACACAGTGAGTGACATCAGAAGCGTGTCTCTTCTTTCCACTTGAATTCAAGTTTATTTTGAGTTCATTCGACGATGATGGCAGACACACGTGACCCGAAAATCAGCCAACCGGCAACAGCCATCTCATCCGGGGTGTAAGACAAATTAATCATCACGTTTCGTTGACATAATCTTGGGAAATCTGAGGGAAGAAGACGAGATCTGTGAATGGGGTAGACGTTCTCATCCTTTATTTCTCGAGGGTCGCACTCAAACAGACAACAAATGGTGAAGGACGACCCCCACACTGACTTCAAAGATCGGGTCGCTCGCTAATCAGCTCAGAACAATGACGAGTGTTAGGGTCATTCTGATTAGCTGGTGATCTGAACTTCGGGGAAGTAATGAACTGTCGACTTGGTCCTTCACTAACAACGTCAGAAATGGTTGATCCCGATAAACTGAGCAGAAAAATGGTTTACAGGGTCGGAATGGGACTTTATTTATCAAGTTCAAAATGTTTTCAAATATACAGTAGTAGTCTCGTGTATACCCCGCGGTGGCAATCGTTTTCAAGTCCACAAAATAAAGCTGTACGATTACCAATGGCTTGTCAAGCAACTGTTTCGAGCTGCAATACCGGCGATTTCATCGCTCAAAATGTCTACTGCGGGGTTCATTGGCGCACGGATCCAGTCCGTTTGCCCCTAGTTTTCCGGATACGACAACGCAAAAGTCAATTTGATCGATTTTTTACGGACCTGAATCGGACAAAATCCGTGCGCCAATGAACCCCACTTGGAGAAGAAACCTAACTGTTGATCGCCACCGTGGGGTGTATTAAGCGAGGCTAATGCTGTATTTTGATAGAGTGAAAGGGTTATTGGTATCGGACTTCAAAGCCAGTCGGCAACGCCCAACATTTCTTGGCAACACCGACACGCACTGATAAAAGGGTGTCCAATCACCGACACTACCCTACTAGCGATAGCCATGAGTATTTTTGACAGTTGCCACACTTGAAAAATGTCGCCCCTTTTTTTGAAGAAAAACAAGAAATAGATTGAGTTAGTCTTCCAAACCTTTAGTTTGATACCTGCTAAATGACGTGGCTGGTGTGACCTAGACTGAACGCACAACCTACTGGAGAAAATGGTAGAGGTTAATTAGATCATTCAGACCTTCTCTGTCTCGTCAAATACGCCGATACAGCACACGTCGGCAAGAAAAACATGACGTTAGCGCTTAATTCGCCCGAAATAACATCACGGAATGACACGTAGTCACTCAAGCTGATAGATAAAGTGATCATCCACTGAAGGTGATCAGTTTACGACCTGAATGACAAATTGCAGCATTAATTGATATATTAAATTTAAATCAATTGATTAGGTGAGGCGAAGTACAAAGATGTGCATAATCACTGTGCAGTTTTGTTTGCAAAATATCGTACCGTAAAGTGGGGTTACTTTGCCTCTAGGGGGAAGCATTGGCCCTGTACATACAAAAGGGGCTGTTCGTTTTCTCACTTGAGGAATCTGAGTTGTGATCCTTGGGAAAACGGAAAAAGCTATGCACTTGCAAATTGCAGGGATTATTTGTTGTGCTGTACAGAATAATCGCTGCAATTTGCAGCTTCATAGCTTTCTCCATTTTATCAAGGATCACAACTCAGATTCCTCAATTGACGAAAACGAACAGCCCCTTTTAGTAATAGGAGCTGTCAGTCAGTTGACCAATAGGAGTCACTGCGGTCCATTTCAATGCCTAGCAGACACATTCGTGGTTGTCTGAGCACCAATCAGGAGAATTTTACTTTGCTGCCGTCTTTTGGCGACAAGCGTGGCTGACTAATCAACTGTCATATTTGTGCTCGACGTTAACGAATGCCTATGAGACGGGAGACTAAGTCCAGTAACACATAGAATGTACCTGTGCGTAGAAATCCCTGTAACACACGTCTGTTGGCCAAAATCTATGCAATTTGCAGCCTCATCTCTGCCACATGTACTGTACCATGACTGTACATGTACATGTACACTGTACGGACTGTTTTTGTCTGTTGGAGAAACACAATAGCTACTTTACTGGCGAAAGTTCAATACAAAATAATAAACAATTCGTTTATGCCATCGGACGTCTACATATCCAAGTTGTCTATACCTCTAGTTTCTCACCATGTTAGAAATCGCAAACACCTGCATGGAGCTAATTCTTACCGCCTCGCATAAAGGTTTTTATAATATACACCTTGCTTTTTGTGATATATGTGAAAGAAGATCTACTAGTCAATTGATTATTAAAAGAATGCCTTGTGAAGTCACGGGTTCGCTTTGCAATCTGATGCCGCCACAAGAATGATGACGTACACTTTCACTCACATTTGAGGTACTTACGTCCTCAATACCTTCGATTACTATCGGAATCTCTCGAACATGTTCTCTTCGATCGTTTCCCTTTCTTGACGCAGTAATCATTATCGATCGTGTACGTTATCTTTTAAGCCTACTGACCCGTGAGAATGAACGTATTGGGTGGGCTCTACACCGTGGCTTTCATCTTCTATCAGAGTAAAATCATCTTAAAGTTTATAACATTTGCAACTACGCAGTCGTCAGATTTCAACTGACTGTTTTTACCAGCAAGGTGTAATGTTCTGAAAATATTGAAGACAGATTGTGAAGCTGTTTGTTTACCAACAAATTCTTCTTCTGCGTTAGCAAATTGGACTTTATGCTGGAGTGTGTTAGGAAAAAAATCTGGGGTAGGCATTACACTGTTTTTGAACATGCTGACTTTGCACCATGGGTATTTTCCGGGTTCTCTCTGTGTAGTAACATCAGTCTGCAGTAGTTACATCAAGGACTGGTTGATCGAAGTGCCACGATGTCTCGTCAGCCCGGCTTTCAGAAATGATCATCCCTGACAGAATACAAAAATGATGAAGATTAATCTCCCTATACTGCAGTGCTTGGACCAAGTTTATGATTGATGCACTTCCAGTGGGTTCAATTAGCAGCAGGATAATTGGCCCATGAAGCATTATTAATTGATTGTTGATTTCCAGCTTGTGTTTGATGGTGTTAAACTAGTCAATGTCAAGAGGAAATCAACAAGAGGGGACACAGCATTCTGCAGATGGTTGACTAGTTATTCCAGGTGATATACGCCATAAACAAATAATATGATGAGACATCCCTTGAAAAGTGTTTGAATTAGGGAACATCACGTGGTAAAGCGATGGTATGAGGGAGTTATCACGTTGTAAAGCATTATGGTACCTTTATGAAGGGACATCACGTTGTAAATCGATGGTATGAAGGGACATCACGTTGTAAATCAATGGTATGAAGGGACATCACGTTGTAAAGCGATTGTATGAAGGGACATCACGTTGTAAATCGATGGTATGAAGGGACATCACGTTGTAAATCGATGGTATGAAGGGACATCACGTTGTAAATCGATGGTACATGTATGAACGGACATCACGTTGTAAATCGATGGTATGAAGGGACATCACGTTGTAAATCGATGGTATGAAGGG
>NMRB01001750.1:107107-130182 GCA_002633025.1 Notospermus geniculatus | reverse complement strand
GGTTTTGCAAATCTGACGAAACACGAAGTACGAAATACGAAATTGGAATTCATTTCCATGATGCAATGTATTTCAGGAGATGGTTGGTACCACAAATATCGCCTGCTGCAAGAGCGTCTTTCAGCGCAGTACGTTAAACCGATAGAGTTACGGTGTACATATTAAACTTTGAAATTTATCTTTCGTTTCCACTTCGTATCTACGGAGTGGAAATTTATAAATTCAAGATGCACCAGAACTCTTTCGGTCTTACATAGCATGCTAACAGACGCACTGGCAGCAGGGACATTTGTGGTGCCAACCATCTTCAGAAATACATTACCCAAGTCCTGGCAATGAAGTTGAATTTCGTATTTCGTAACTTCGTTTTTCGTCAGATTTGCGAAACCTCACTTATGACTGTAGACCCTAGTCTGACCGAAAAGAATTACTGGAGTGAAATTGACCCCAACCCATGGGCAAGAGTCAACTTAGGAAAAATCTTCCTTTCATACCGTAGTTATCAAGAGTGGGCCGAGCCAGAATATTGATGAGTGATCATCAAGATGTGAAACTACGGTATAATGTCACAGAATGTGTTTGGATATTTGTTCGTCGATACATTCAGTCTTCTGAATGACTGAAACATGAATAATTGGCATTTAAGTGCAGATTATGACCAGAGTTGGTGATCGATAGGTCAAGGCGCCGATGTTACCAGCAATCATACATACATGGAGCTAAATAACGGTTGACGAATGTCGGTATTAAATCTACACATCTGTGATAAGGCAGGGAGTGAAATCAAGGCGCAGCACTGAATCAGCGAGCCTTGTGTTCAGAACGATTAATTAGCAGTATGATTGTTGTCATCCCTATCTCACAATTATTGTCAACTTTATCTTTACAATGGTCCTATGATGTTGGTTTACCATTCATCACATTCCTCAACATCAAAGAATGGAAAACTCCAAACCTATTTGTCACAAACAAAGCAACGTTTAAAAGATCCAATGCATGGAAAATGGATTGTTTTCATGTTGCGTGCGTGAAAGTTCCAGTGACTTGGTGAGGCTTCTCGGGCGAGGACGACGCTCAGCCACAGCGTTAACGGAGACATCCGAAAAGATATGGTACTGAGATGCTGTTCGCTTATCGCCATTTTTCGGATGTCTCCCTTTAATTCCATGTCACATAGTTATGCAACACTAAACGCTGGCATTGTTGGCGGAAAATTTAAGTATCACCAACAATGGAGCTATTGACGCCTGCGCAATCAAAAGCCTTCTTTAACAGTTGAAGCTAGATATGTGTTGATTGGCTGAAACGTCTTGCGCATGTCGCGCAAACTCCTCACAGCGCCACCTATCTCCATTCTTCCGATGTACATGTAGTGAACAGAGGTCGCAATGGTCGTCTGACGCTGGCCCCATGGTCAGGAAAGTGGATCCCGATTGGCTGGCGGCTAGTTTGGCGCCAGTTCTAACACACACTAGTGACGCCTATTGGTCATCTTCTGAGAATAGCGTGACCGAAGGAGTTTCAGAGCGCAGGTTATACGGTTGCTAGTAATACGGTTGCTATATGTAACTTGTCCGCATAAAGGCCGCCGGACATTACGTTTTTTTTCGAAATTCATATATCGGGCTTTTTTACGATAAATTCCGAGGTGAACATCGGGCATAACAATACATAAAGTTTGCCAGCGGGAGAAATGTTATCTCCGTATTTTTTACCTATTTTAATTAAAAAACTGGATCGACTAATGTTGCCAACCATCTTCAGAAATACATTACCCAAGTCCTGGCAATGAAGTTGAATTTCGTATTTCGTACTTCGTTTTTCGTCAGATTTGCGAAACCTCACTTATGACTGTAGACCCTAGTCTGACCGAAAAGAATTACTGGAGTGAAATTGACCCCAACCCATGGGCAAGAGTCAACTTAGGAAAAATCTTCCTTTCATACCGTAGTTATGAAGAGTGGGCCGAGCCAGAATATTGATGAGTGATCATCAAGATGTGAAACTACGGTATAATGTCACAGAATGTGTTTGGATATTTGTTCGTCGATACATTCAGTCTTCTGAATGACTGAAACATGAATAATTGGCATTTAAGTACAGATTATGACCAGAGTTGGTGATCGATAGGTCAAGGCGCCGATGTTACCAGCAATCATACATACATGGAGCTATAACGGTTGACGAATGTCGGTATTAAATCTACACATCTGTGATAAGGCAGGGAGTGAAATCACGGCGCAGCACTGAATCAGCGAGCCTTGTGTTCAAAACGATTAATTAGCAATATGATTTGCCATACCCTATCTCACAATTATTGTCAACTTTATCTTTACAATGGTCCTATGATGTTGGTTTACCATTCATCACATTCCTCAACATCAAAGAATGGAAAACTCCAAACCTATTTGTCACAAACAAAGCAACGTTTAAAAGATCCAATGCATGGAAAATGGATTGTTTCCATGTTGCGTGCGTGAAAGTTCCAGTGACTTGGTGAGGCTTCTCGGGCGAGGACGACGCTCAGCCACAGCGTTAACGGAGACATCCGAAAAGATATGGTACTGAGACGCTGTTCGCTTATCGCCATTTTTCGGATGTCTCCCTTTAATTCCATGTCACATAGTTATGCAACACTAAACGCTGGCATTGTTGGCGGAAAATTTAAGTATCACCAACGATGGAGCTATTGACGCCTGCGCAATCAAAAGCCTTCTTTAACAGTTGAAGCAACACCGTCGTAACAAGATATGTGTTGATTGGCTGAAACGTCTTGCGCATGTCGCGCAAACTCCTCACAGCGCCACCTATCTCCATTCTTCCGATGTACATGTAGTGAACAGAGGTCGCAATGGTCGTCTGACGCTGGCCCCAAAGTGGTCAGGAAAGCGGATCCCGATTGGCTGGCGGCTAGTTTGGCGCCAGTTCTAACACACACTAGTGACGCCTATTGGTCATCTTTTGAGAATAGCGTGACCGAAGGAGTTTCAGAGCGCAGGTTATACGGCTGCTAGTAATACGGTTGCTATGTAACTTGTCCGCATAAAGGCCGCCGGACATTACGTTTTTTTTCGAAATTCATATATCGGGCTTTTTTTACGATAAATTTCGAGGTAAACGTCGGGCATAACAATACATAAAGTTTGCCAGCGGGAGAAATGTTATCTCCGTATTTTTTACCTATTTTAATTAAAAAACTGGATCGACTAATGGACGAGGCATTAAATGTTGACACAGCCACAGAATTCCACAGTTTTTACACGGTGTGGGATGTAATTGATACCTCGCCATCGGGGTCTATTATGCTGTTGTTTGATGCTGACGTGAAACAAATATCATGAGTTAACACACTACAGTATGGTATTTTGGGGGGGGGGGCGGGCGGTGAGCGCGGTGACGCCACATGGTTAAAAAGTTGGACTCATGACACACGGATTCGATACCGGGCCGAGTCTCAAAACTGGTATGAAAAGGATCAAGTGGGCGCTGAATGAGCTGGTCTTTCAGTTACTCAGAAGAATTTCTGGAGAGACTGGGGTGATAATGAGATGCGCTTTCAGACTGTATAAAGCGGGAAAATATAATATAAACGTCGGCAAAGATTTAAACCTGCCTGTACTAAAACGCTAAAACGCTGACTGAGTACTTCAACATCGATCCCCTCTGCCGTCTGCATTTTTGTTTACGGAGACAACCCACCCTACCTCGACGGACCTATTATCATTGCTATCATAGGCGATCATGGTGATAAATTTTCGTGAAATTTCTGTGATCAAAGCTTGCAGCAGGTGCTGTTCGGCTCGTGGGGATAATTATTTGCTTTACGAGTGCGTCCTCCTTTTAAAAGAAACAGTGGTTGCTGGTCTTGTGGCGATGGTGAAACGACTTTGCGAAGCAATCAAAAGCATGTGGTGGGTTATCTGTCCTTAAACATGATTGATGGAGCTGTCTGTGGAGGATGAGATACTGTGTTTAGGTGTTAGGTCAAGCCGGCTTGATCAGGCCCCGTGATTGATATGGAGATGGCAAGGGCTAGACATCCAATATCCCCGATAATACACACATGATATTCTAAGTAATTAAAGAATAACGTATGTTAGTTTGGCCGATCAGTGTCTTAACCGAACCCCAGACGCTAAGAGGTGTTGTGATGAACAAGTTATGGACAAAAATTACCCTCAAGTAAATCAGTCAGTGGCTGATGTTAGAATTCCCCATTCGAGATACCAAAAGAATTCAAAACTGGAGTCATCCCTAACTGTAATTAAAGAATAACGTCTGTTAGTTTGGCCGATCAGCGTCTTAACCGAACCCCAGATATCAGAGGTGTAGTGATGAACAAGTTACAGACAAAAATTAACCTCAAGTAAATCAGTCAGTGGCTGATTCTGGACCAAACATTTCCCCATTTTCGAGATACCAAAAGAATTCAAAACTGGAGTCATCCGCAACTGTGTTCGTCGACGTGTGGCCATTTTTTTTTTGATGCTGAAAACTCACACATTCTACATCATCATTGAGCACCCAGCACCACATTATAGGAAAGGTGTAAAGTATGTTAGATCCCACAATCTTATCATTCAGACAGTGAATAATTTCTGAGGCGAAGTGCAGGAAGGCCTGAACGATACGTTAGGAAGTAAAGATGCCATCACATTATTGATAGGTCAATAAAAATAGCGAACGAATGTGTAGAAAGCCAGTCACTTCACTGTTAGGAAAAACAGAAGGATTTATTAACAGAATTTTCTGGCAGCAGAGTTTCAAGCACTTTTTGTGAAATTACAGGAGCCATTTTTTCAGTTAAAGGCACTGCATCTGAAACAATGACCTCCTATGGGAGGGACCTTCCAAACAAAGGGTCATGGGCAATGACATAATATTCCTTTGACCCTGAATCGTTTCTGTAAATTTTAAAAAAGTGCTTGAAACTCTGCTGCACAGACTATTCTGTAGAATCTTCTGTTTTTTCTAACAGTGTTGTTAGCATAAATATCGAAGTTGGGGAAGCGTAAATGGAGACTGGGGGGGGGGGGGGGTTTAAACATGATTGATGGAGCTGTCTGTGGAGGATGAGATACTGTGTTTAGGTGTTAGGTCAAGCCGGCTTGATCAGGCCCCGTGATTGATATAGAGATGGCAAGGGCTAGACATCCAATATCCCCGATAATACATACATGATATTCTAAGTAATTAAAGAATAACGTATGTTAGTTTGGCCGATCAGTGTCTTAACCGAACCCCAGACGCTAAGAGGTGTTGTGATGAACAAGTTATGGACAAAAATTACCCTTCCAGTAAATCAGTCAGTGGCTGATGCTGGACCAAACATTTCCCCATTCGAGATACCAAAAGAATTCATAACTGGAGTCATCCCTATTAACTGTGTTCATCGTGTGGCCATTTTGATGCTGAAAACTCACACATTCTACACCCAGCACCACATTATAGGAAAGGTGTAAAGTACATGTATGTTAGATCCCACAATCTTATCATTCAGACAGTGAATAATTTCTGAGGCGAAGTGCAGGAAGGCCTGAACGATACTTTAGGAAGTAAACATGCCATCACATTATTGATAGGTCAATAAAAATAGCGAACGAATGTGTAGAAAGCCAGTCACTTCACTGTTAGGAAAAACAGAAGAATTTATTAACAGAATTTTCTGGCAGCAGAGTTTCAAGCACTTTTTGTGAAATTACAGGAGCCATTTTTTTAGTTAAAGGCATTGCACCTGAAACAATGACCTGCGTTTTATGACCTTTAGGAGGGACCTTCCGAACAAAGGGTAATGGGCAATGACATAATATTCCTTTGACCCTGAATCCTTTCTGTAAATTTTAAAAAAGTGCTTGAAACTCTGCTGCACAGACTATTCTGTAAAATCTTCTGTTTTTTTTTCTAACAGTGTTGTTAGCATAAATATCGAAATTGGGGAAGCCTAAATGGAGACGGGGGGGCTGGGGGCGGTGGACGGGGGTTGTCTGATAGACCTTGGACCGAATGAATGGATCAACATTCATGAGACATTCTTGTTTCTTTCAGTCGGGTATACGGGTGGTTTCCACCCGCGAATAGTCAACGCAACAGACCCATCCAGAGCGTTATCAGATGAGCAACGCCTTCTTTACTATCTGATGACTAATTATGAAAACTCGGTAAGGCCGGTCCAGAATGCCACTCAGGCGGTCAATATAGACCTTGGGATCACCCTGAATCAAATCTTCGACGTGGTAAGTAGGACCTGTGCGGTAAACCTTGAAGCTTCGCAAAACCCCGAAACACCAAACACGAACGTCTACATGTATCCTTTTGTTCGGTGCTCTCAACGTTTCATCGAAAAAGAATGGGACTGGTGTTCGCGTTGGCGTTTCGGGGGCGATGCGACAACTCCCTGCGCAAAGGCTTTGGGGTTGGGGTGCTAGCGCCTGTCGCCATGTATTGCAATACATGTAGGTAACTTCCTTTATTAGAAACAAATTTATTTGAGGCGAAGGGAATGTAAAAGCCGGTGTAAAAGAATCTAATGTCCCCCAATATGTGATGTCCCCAACAACATTTACGGATTAAGCGGTACCATTGAATAGGACTCTAGAGAGACCACGGCCCTTAATCCTGTGACAAACAATGCAGGGGGACATCAGAAAGACGGGGACATTAGATTCTATCACACCTAAACAGTTCAGAACAGAAAAAGGCCTACCGTACTTCAAAAGCGTTCTACTCAGTGGTAGGTCAAATGTTCTAATGATGTTAAAACATCACATCTCTAATCAGTCGTAACGGTGATTGGCCTAGGTTAGATGATCGTTTTAGATTAACGTTAATAATCAGATGGATACATTCTCGATCCTGACTCCCTGATTAGTTTTATTGATCCAAGCTTAAAGGCATGAAAACCACTGAAATTACATCAGTAACATAATGCAGGATGAGCACGTATTGTCTTTATTACCCGCGAGAAGGCCAGACTTGAAGATTTAAAGCGTATATATAAGCATTCTTACTAAACCTGCTGGCCATATACCACCCAGGGGCCAACCCAGTCGCCTACATCCTGTGGTACCTTTTGACTACTTGTTGTCTTTAAGATATTGACGCTAGAACCTCCAAGCAACCAGAATTATCGTCTTAATTACGAAATGAGACATGATCAAAAACGATAAAATCTAATAACCAAATGGTTCGAGGGCGAAGCGTGGCTTTGCTTTTTCATATTTTCTCGTCGGTTGTATCAAATCAGTGTCAAATTCATCAAAGACTGTGCCGAGCTGAGATTCTTTGTGAAATACCCGCCGAAGGTAAATTTGGTGCATTGCAGATTGCGGAGGCTCCTCCTTCTACAGAGTGTCCCACAAATAATGGACCTTAATAGCTGTAACACTAGCGGCAGCAGTTGATCCCTGCTTCACGTATTTCACTGTTTGACCAGCCTCTCGGTGGGTGTGCGGTTACAGCCACCCTAGGCTCGAACTTCAGTCACACCCTTGCCGATACTCGGCCGAATTTCACATCCCTGTGAAACCATACCTCTGATTTCATCTTCAGGACGAAAGAAATCAAGTGCTTACAACTCATATATTTGGCTTGACCAGGTGAGTACCAAAACGCCTTCAAACATCGATCGTCCTCGACGAGTCAAGAAAGAAGGACTGATGACTTGTATGGAACCAAGTTTCCCTGCCACGTTTTGGCCAATCATCAGCGACAACCCAAGCAAGAAGATTCAGAAAAGAAGACTGTTAAACTTCGCGAGATTAAAATAAGAAACTAAAAAAATCCACAGTGGCATCTTTCGCCTGTATCGAATTCTCACACACACATAGCAATGCATTACTTGAGAAATTTGATAGCTTCGATGAGTGCAGTCCAATAAGCAACGTGAGATTTTAATGCTCAAAGCGTTGACTGATGTTGAATGGAGTAGTGGGGGATTTGAGTGCACTGCTTGAGATGGGATGTCAGAGTTTCAAATTTAGACTCATCTCATCCCTTGTTCTACAATTTCAAAAGTGATGACGAACTTTGGTTTTTGCTGTATTGCATCCTGGGAAAATAAGTCGGGAATCTGCTAAACCACAAATATTCCTTTATCAAAAAGAGCACGACGCGAAAATACTCTATTCTACCCATAAGAGGCCAAAAACCACCAGCGGGGTGGAGACATGAGTGACATCTTATGTCGTATTGGCCATGAAATCTATAGTCGTCAGGGCCGTATTTGGCGGGGGGGGGGGCAGTTGCCTACAGAGCCGACCCAAAAACGTGATTTTCATGCGGATTTTGGGCAAAAAAAATTCCCCCTCCCCCGGACCGAAAAGCTAAATATCGCCCTGTACTGTTACTAGTATGTATACATGTAGAGAANCCCCGAGAGCCTTTTGCCCCCCGGACCAAAAAGCTAAATAGGCCCTGGTAGTACTATTAGCGGCCAATACGACATAAGATTTGCTTCACATGACCTATTATTCAAACACTATGAATGACAGGCAAATCTTCCTATTGGCTATGGAAAAGAATGGGTATATCGACGGCCAATAGGATATAAGCGTTGCTTCACATGACTTGTCGTTCAAACACAATGAATGACAGGTCATGTGAGGCAAATCTTATGTCCTATTGGCCATGGAAATGAATGGGTTCTATTGACGGCCAATAGGATATAAGCTTTGTTCCACATGACCTGTCATTCATAACGTCTCCACCCTATGAACGTCTATTCGTTGTTCGGTCTTCGTTTTTTGGTGTCGAACAATGGGATTGGCGTTCGCGTTGGAGCTTTTCGAAAACTCTACTGAATGAGGGAGAGAACGCGAAGTATCTTTTCCGGTACCTCACACCAATCACCATCACCGGTATCACGACCGTCTTGAAATGAGAAACGATGGCTCTCAAAGGGAAGCAATTATTCCAACCTATTCTCTCGTTTGATTCAGTTAGGACACGTCCCTCCCTTCATCCTAATCTGAAGGCGTTAGATAAATATTGTACAAAGTGTTAACAGCCTTGGAGCAGTGGTACCAACGAGGATGGACACGGGGATTACCGGCGAGTGGAGTTATTTCAGCTTTGATCGTGGTTATTAAGAACAAGGACTTAGGGACGGGAAGATGTGACGTCTTATCCGTTGATTTTACATCAGTTTTCAATTGGATGATAAATCTTGATCGATCGAGGTGACTGATTCTCTAACGAAGTCCAATGAAAGAACACGGTATCGTTCTGGTTCCTTCTTTGCAGCATATCATACCAAAATGCAATGAAAGAGCACCGTATCGTTTTGGTAGCATCTCCGCAGCATATCATCTCGAATCACAGAGTTCACAGACAAAATTACTCCAAATCTTTCAATCAAAGTTGATGCCCTTGGTGGAACTCACTGACTACAGACGGGATTCATTAACGCTCGGGGTATTCATGGAACTGGTGTTGTGTTTTTTTTTCGTTTTCTGCCTTGTCAGCCATTATTTCGATATCTTTTCAGGAATGGACGGACGAAAAATTGAAGTGGAACAGAAGAATTTTTAACAACATTGAGAAAATTCGTATACCCTGTAACAAAATATGGCTCCCGGACATAGTCCTTTATAACAGGTGAGTAGAGCGAACTCCTCGAACTCAAACAAGACATGGCGTTGGGCACCAGCTAGGCCTGCTTTTTGGAGCCAATGGTTACAAATATACATCCTTAATTTGGCTACCGGTATATTAAAACTAAATTGGCTACAATTTTCCCTTCTCTTTTCCATTTGCCATGAAAATAATTTTTCTCAGCCTGGCATCTAGATTGTCAAATTGGCTACAAAAGTAATTCCTCCAGCAGCAGTCTTGCAATGGTTCTAAAGAAGGTAGTTACGGTGACAGCTCAATTTGCGTAGGACTGTTGCTAACACCGAAAGGCGAATTTGATACAGTTACTGTTAGGCTTCCTTTACATAGAAGAATACGGTATACGAAAACGCCGGTTAACAAAGGTTTCAAATGGATTCACGATCGTGAAGCCATTGTTAACCGGCGTTTTCGTGTACCGTATACTTCTATGTAAAGGAAGCCTTAGATACGTTTCATTTTTTCACCGATGGGACACGCATGTTGACCAGCGGATACGAGACTTCCCAGTTTTTCGATCGGATCAAATCTTCAGTGGGTCACGGAGTTTAATTTGTGGATCACCAATCCACCACGGGACGGTTTCTGGATGGGGATTCGACTTTCGAATCTCTTTGGGTAGGTCGTCGTTGCGACTAAGATAACGCCACGGTATCAGCGCATTTTGGGATCGGGACTGGAGAAGCCTGCTGGAATTATACATGCACAACAGCTTGTTTGTAATGGCACATCATTCTAGCCCTTGTTAGCCATCCCGTCTCTTGTTTCCGTAACAATTGGTACAGATCAGCTATCAATGTCCGCGTCTGTCTTCTTCATTGTGTGATTGACAGAATGTGAATCCTTCCATCTGTGTGTGGGCATAATGGCTTATCAGAGTCTTACCTTCCAAGGTAACATCTGATGGAAGATTGCTAGAAGTGACATCTGTGACCTTGTTGATGGAAAGATAATTGCAGCGAGCCGTGAGCAGCATATCCTCCCTTCCTTTCATACATCGGAGATTCTTCAGAACGGGTGTAAAGGGAAGCAATGGCGTCAGGAAAGAAGGAGGACCCTATTATAGTAGTTGTTTGGTAGGAACAAGGTGCATGATTACCTAAAAGAAAGCTACTGAGTTCCCATTGGAATACTGTGCGAGACTCTTTCGTTGACGAAAATATAAAGTCCAGTGAACAAAACGAAAGAACTAACTACGCTCTGGTACCATGTAGTAGAGCTTGGATTTGATGAAAATACAAAGTCCTGTGAACAAAAAGAAAGAACTACCGGTACGCTCTCGTGGTATGTAGCGGATCTTGGATTTTTCCCTCAAAAGGTTAAAGACCTTGCCTTGCCTTTACCGCAGCCTTCATTTATTGAAGAGGCCTATCAATGCGATTACACCTGCGGCAGGACTGCAATTACATGCGTAGATTATCCGCAACAAGTTCCCAACGGCTTGTTATGTTTGCGATCGGCTGTCACCCCGGCAAACCTCACCTACCGTTCAAACGATAAACGTAAACTTTACGACAACGTTACTAGTATTTTTCATACTACACATTAACCATATTTTATGTGGCATTTTCGGTACAAAAATAACGTTGTGGTTAACGTTTACGTTTATCGTTTGATTTCTAAACCTCTCTATTAGCGCTGTCCATATTGTTGTTGCCGACTTTGATGCCCAACACTACATTAATGATCAATGCACCCTCCATGAAATTGCCTGTTTATCCGCCTGATCTACGTGATTCATCACTGGTCACTAGTCCAAGGTAACTCGATGTCGCTGTTCCCTTCGGACTTCGTTAGAGCCATTACATATCTCTCATCATTAGTTACTAATACGCGTCAAGGGAATGAGAGAGAGTTGACAGTCTGCGGACCGAACAACATCATGATCTCTTTTCCGTTTACTATAAATGTCCGATGTTCAAATTGATATACAAGGAAACGTCGTCTCGAATTCTCGCAAATTTTCGACCCCAATCAGAGTCTTCCTCAGGCACTTTCTAGTCGACCTACCAGAAGTGAAAATCAATTTCACTTCTGGTAGGTCGACTAGAAAGTGCCTGAGAAGACTCTGGTTGGGGTCGAAAATTTGCGAGAATTCGAGACGACGTTTCCTATGTCATTTTGTGTGTCGTTTTTTGTTCTTTATGTTGGATATCGATGTTGGAGTGCATTAAATTGTAAGTTCTTCCGTACACTCTTGGAGAAAACGTCCTCCGAAATACTCCTCGGACTGCTGTCGTAGTCTCATATTTCGACACCTAGGGCCTTCCCTTGGGGTTTTGGATGCCCAACCACCAGGAAATCATCGAGAGTTGACGCATGAGATGCATCCTTCATTAAGAAGGTGATGGTTCTGCTCCTTCAGTGATCGCCTCGCCAGGCGTGAAGGAAAGCAAACACAGAAGGTGTTCAAACACAGAAGGTGTTCAAACACAGAAGGTGTTCAAACACAGACGGTGTTTACGGTTGTTCAGCAGTTTCAATGGCTCTGCCATGGTTTGGAGTCTAGCTAATTCCTTCAAGGTCATAGATAATTCTGCCTCGATAATCTACCGATTCACCCTACGTCTTCAGAAAGTCATCTCCGAGAGTGCCACGAAGGATTCCGATGATGGTGGAACAAAATGCTTAAGTAAATCTTTATTAGATATTGAGCCAACGTTTTCAGGACACTGAAATAAACCTTTTGGGACTTTCCGTCAATACGAAATGGCAGAAGTCTTTCAAAGGGGCTGTTCACTTTCGTCACTTGAGGAATCTGAGTTGTGATCCTTGGGAAAACGGAAAAAGCTATGCGCTTGCAAATTGCAGGGATTATTTGTTGTACTGTTCAGAATAATCCCTGCAATTTGCAGCTTCATAGCTTTCTCCATTTTCTCAAGGATCACAACTCAGATTCCTCAATTGACGAAAATGAACAGCCCCTTTGAAAATTGCCTGTAAAGGTTTCCTTTAGAGCCTGGGTTGGGGTTCGACATTCAAAAATGTTGTTCTTGCCGACGCGTTTGCTACATAGGTCATATTCTTTCTCCGGAGGCATGTTGTGTCATGTCCGAAATGCGACTGTCGGCTGACTGCCGATTCAGGCAACATCTCCAGTTTTACCTTAATTTTTGTCAGCTCCGTCAATTCCTTGCTGAGAAATGCCTTTGATTTTGCAAATGTCTTCATGCAGACTAAACACACTCGCCCCAGTTTTTATCACCAGCCATTTCCCATACAGCATCGTCATATATATAGGATTTAAAGAAAAGCTATATTCTTCGATGTACGGTACGCACGCAAATATCACGAGATCCAAGCAGATGTTTAAGTACATAAGGTACATGTATATTGATAAAAAAATTAATGCAAAGTCTCACAAACGAAAAATTCAAAATGTATGTATAACAAGATAAGTGTAGCTGGAGGCAATGCTGTAATAAAATTCTAAAGAATCATTTTCGTACGATTGAGTTATCAGTTATCAAACGTGAATAGGCTCATGTCAACGTCGCCTGCAGTATGAGGTTACTTTGATGGACTTTGACAGGAAAATTCGGACACGAACAATTAATACCGGACAATTCACACCAAGGACAACTGCCAGTGCGTGGTTTGGGGTGAATGCACCAGGATCAAAGTTTCACCACCACAACATGCTTTCGTTATATCCCCAGTCTTTTTTACGTCCTCCCCCGACAATCCACCATCATACGTGCTTTTTTCCTGTTAAGCATTGCAAATGGAATGTAGCATGGCTTCAAACGAATAATGTATTAACCACCACCTAAAAAAAGGACCCACCAGTTTTTCACCAATCCTGGCTAGGACGAAAGACTCCGTTTCGTCATCCCCGATCTGTTTTTTACATGATTGACTGCCAACCACGGCTCTGAGCAATCAAACGCGATCTTCCCCATTGTTCTTTTCGATCAATGGACAATTTGTTCATCTCTTGTTACCAATCTAACATATGATGGTCAGGAGATTCTTGGTATTCAGTTTAGTCTCTCATTTGCTTCTTTATTGGCCGCCGAGCGAAGAGAGAATCGGTTTGTTTAGTAAACTATGATTGTAGACCCCACAGCATAGCCCTCATTTGCCCCTCATTTCATGAAGAGAACAGTTGAGTTCAGCGCTGGCCAGTGGCCATTAATGGCTGGCCACCATAACTCCCATTTTGACGTCACCTCTACGTGCCGTTAACTGCAATGGGCATAACTGATGGAGTTAACGCCAAGGCAACATTAACGTCACGTAGGTGAGAAATAGTAGGGAGGTTTAGAAATCAAACGATAAACGTTAACGTTAACGACAACGTTATTTTCGTATCGAAAATTTAATATAAAACCTGGTGAATGTGTAGTATGAAAAATAACGTTGTCGTAGTAAAGTTTTCGTTTATCGTTTGATTTCTCAACCTCCCTACTGTTTTAAACAACTGGGTCCTCGGCTACGGACGTGAGACCCAAATTCAAATTGGTGATAAAATTGCTCCTATGTTTTTCTTTCAGTGCTGATGATCATACGGATGGTTACATGGCAGCGTTGGCAATGGTGAATCACCACGGCCGTGTCTTCTGGCCACCTATCGTCAAACTCCGAAGCACATGCAGCATAGACATCACGTACTTCCCATTTGACGATCAGATCTGCACTCTCAAATTCGGCTCCTGGGCTTACGATGGAACACAGGTGGACGTCTTTAACAGGTCAAATGGTGTGGACCTTAAAAACTACGTCAGCAACGGCGAATGGGAACTCATCGACGTAAAAGTGATAAGAAACTACGTCATTTATTCCTGCTGCCCTGAGCCGTACCCGGATATTACGTTTACTTTACACATGCGCAGAAGGACGCTATATTATACGTACAATGTCATAGTGCCGTGTATTATGTTGTCGGCGTTGACACTGCTTGGTTTCTGGATGCCGCCTGATAGCGGCGAGAAAGTGACACTAGGATTAACTGTGCTCCTAGCTTTCTCTGTCTTCATGTTGCTCATTGCAGAGAGTATGCCGGCCACGTCTTTCTACGTCCCCCTGATTGGTAAGCCAATTGGATGACAGTGTTTTTAAATAATTGATCCGATCTGGATAAAGTTGATTGATTTGGGTGCAGATCTACTGGGAAAGCAGTTTTAAGTTTAGCGAGATATCCGCCTGGCGCCAGTTTGCTGTCGGCTCGATCTGTGCCATTTTGAGAGCTGTTTATACGTGCCTCTTGCAATTTAGTACAGTTCCGAGGGAAAACGCGTGGTCTTAAACTTCCACGCTTCGTCAATGTATATGGAAACTGTGCTCCTCTTCAAGACATTTCTTTTGTCTTTTTACAGGTGTATATTTAACAGTTGTGATGTTCATGACGTCACTCTCCGTCATGCTGGCCGTGATTATTTCCAATCTCCACCACCAGGGGGAGACGAAGGATAATGAAGTTCCAATATGGCTGCGAGGCGTCGCTGCACGTATCGGGAAATTCTTCAAGATTCCAACCAACGTGAATAACAAGGACAGACGATCGCCATCGCCAGCCTCCATCAGGACGCCGTTACGTGAGAGTATGAATGGAATAAATCTACATTACATCGGCGAGACAAGTTCGGAGTGTAATCTGATCGAGTACGAAAACGGGGAGAACGCCTCCTCCAAACAGACGGGGAACTACCAGGGTAAGGAGGCGCGGAAGAAGACACGTAAAGTAACTGAAGGAGAGGAGATACTTCGGCGACTGTCAATCATTATAAAGCGACAGGAGGAGCAAAGATCTTACAGCCAGAAAAACAGAGACTGGCAAGAGGTTGCGAGGTTGATAGATCGCTGCCTTTTCTATGCTTATTTCCTTGTATTATTCTCATCAACCGTAGCGATATTAATCCTCGTTCCCCTCGGGAAGAACGTTAAGATTGAGCATGAAGCGAGGTAATGGCGGTCTGCCTCAGGTCTTTCTTTTATAACAACCCGGTTAGTGCTAAAATTCGGAATTGTTGATTAGCACGTTATGAGAGAAGTCAAAAGAAGTGATTGTGATATCGGCAGAGATGCGTCTCCACTTGTATTAGTACCCGTTGGTGGTTCAACGGTACAGGAATACGTGTACCACGTGAAAGCATCCTCCCACAGCAGGGGTTTTTACCTCGCTCCTCTTCATCCGCTCGCTCCCTTCGGTGACGAAGGGAGCGAGCAGTAAGAACGCCTGATATTCTCAGGATGCGTGAAAGTGGCCCAACAACTGACCCACGAATTTCTCCGGCGACGGATTGAGGCGCCTGTCAAGAGTTCGCTCGTGCAAGTTTGGCCAACTTTGGGCCACTCCACGACAGAAAACTGTGGGCACCACGTCATGATATAAGGAAACCAACAATGAAATTGCCCATAAGGCTGGGCGATTACATAGAGGTACACAGTATACAGACACGCCGTTTATAACGGCACAAGAGAGGCCTACAGACGCATTCGCTTTTTAGCGTTGTACATGTAAAGGGCCACCAGGCTCAGGAACATGCGGGACTGATAATATTTGTGGTGTTTTCATTTCAATCCTTTTTCTGTGTTTCCTTTTCTACCGTTAACTGCATTATGGGCCCGACTTTACGGCGGTGCCATCTTCTATTCTGAGATTAATGTTATCTGCGATAACCATATGAACATATAATAGTATATGCCTAGTCACGGGTGAAATTAAAGGTTCAGGGGAAGGTAGGCCTACTCTCTGTTTCAGATTAATGGGAATTGAAAGCCATGGGGAATATGATGGAAATTTAGGAAAACCCTTGTTGAAATCGACGGTGTGCGCACAATCATGGCAGTAAAAAATCTAGCTGTTTGTCTGGAACTCTGGAACAGAGGCAGTAGGGTTAGGCATGGGGGTTTAGAATGAACATGATGAACCACAGCTGAACTTGGTAGCAACGTACGGACACTCGACCAGCAAAGCGTGACAGACCGTACGCCGAGATCCTCCATGCCAACTCTTGGTGTCACTGGTGTGCCAAACACGAAAGATATAAAACCATTACGCGAGTTTTATCTGTACAGAATGTGTAAAATAAACTCAATTATCATGTCATTACTCTTTGCTACATTCTTTTTACGCAAGTAAGTTAGCAGGCAATAGCGAGGTTTCGATTTGCCCTGAAAACGAGAGAGACTTCAAGTCGTCATTCTTGGAAGTCGGTCGAGAAATTTACGGTGGTGCAATACAACTGCGTTCTGAAATCATCGTTTTTTGGGGGGAATGATCCTCACACGATATTCATACTAGGTAATTCCGGCGAAAGACGACCGCCGAAATGGCCCACATCTTCTCATTTCAATTCTCGTTCTCCGAGCACATCTGACCTACGACAGTGCTGCCACCTGCAGAGTAACGAGATCACTGAGGATACTTCACAGCAACTAAGCATTTCAATCAAGTCCGACTTCAGACTCGCTATTCCCAAAGCCAATTTTTTCTCCAACGAGCGAGAAATAATGATCAGATGGCCCGAGATCAGAATCCAACAGGAACCAATGCGTTTTATTCATTACCGATTTTACTATTAAAAAAGATTTTACATGTTATTATTTGATTCGGAAGGGGGTTTCTGGATTCTCCTAACAAAATACCTCCCAAAACAAAAGCAAAGAGAACACACGCCATCTCGTGGAAATCAATGCGGTGCACTCGGCGGCAGACACTCCAACTACAGACCGCAACCGACGTTGCTTATTAGCCTTAACTAGCTATTGCTGCAGGCTGATCGCCGCATGCCTAACATTCTAACTTCCAGCTCCGAAGCCAACGCACTAACCACAAGGTTGACGACAATATGACAATTTTCCGTGGTCAGTGGGAGGTTTGGACATAGAGCGAAATACATGTAAAAGAGGGAACTTCAGGAGGTCTGACGATATATTTGGAGATGGTCTTTATAAAAGGAGGACGAGTTAACCTTGGACAGGTGTTCACTGACCAGGACACATCACATACCGGTAAATGCAAAAATACGGAGATCGATAAAATGGGGCAGGTGGGTCGCTGCCTCTACAATGGGCGATTTCAACAGACAGTAGGACATTGCCAATACTTACCTATGTAAGCAAATTCACCAAATAAAATCAGTAATAATACTACTATACTAGTCAATTGGGATCCATGCCACATTATAATATCAAATGGCCATTGAAATGCGCTTTGGTAATGCAAGGGGAAAATAAAAAGCTAGGTCGATACTACAGAAAACCAAGCTACATGTATATATACAAAGCTGAAAATACAGTATACACGTAATGGTTTGAGACATACACGCCCTATTATCAGGGCGAGGTTGATACTAAAACCAAGCTACATGTAGCCTATATACAGAGGTGACAACCACATGCTTTTTCGGGACAAACAGGCAGACATGCGGTATGATGAAGTCAAGGTTGATAGGCCTACTAAGGAAAACCAACCTACATGTATATACAAAGCTGATAACTACAGGGTACCGGGGTATTGTTTTCGACATACACCCCCGTATCATGATGAAATGAGAGAGTTGGTGCCTGAATATGATTGTGAATTTATCACAGATTTACTCCATCCTTCAGCACATTGAACTGACTTGTTCACCGACGGGGCACCAAGTGTGGACAGACATTGCACACCTTCCTCCACTCCAAGTCTAATCAGAATGCTTTCTTGCAAGAGGAACTTTTAGTACATGCTGAAGGGTCACTACTTGAAGATGCCATTATCACCTATGCTTCCCTGACCCCTGAAAGAGAAGAGACATACACGTAACAGGACCTTGCATTGAAGACAGTCTGACCCAAGGCATTTTTATTCCCTGATGTCAGAACGCCCAGAAAGACAGCAGCATATTATTCAGAACTTAACATTCGTTACCTTTGCCCCCAAAACATAGATGACAATACTTACATGTACATGCTGCTTGCCTTTACTGGATTCACTTTTCTCATGTTTATCGTGGAGTTTTTCATATTTCTCCAGTTCTTGCTTCAATGAATGCACCTTGGAGCGTTCTTTCTCAAGTTCTGCTGTTAGATCTGACACCTTGAAAATAAATCACAGACACCAATTTCAACTCGTTAGAACAAAGAACTCCATACACCAGGCTGTTTTTCAATACACATCCTCCCATAGCAAGGCTTTGGTCCCGCTCCTCTTCATACACTGCGAGAATATGAAGGAGCGAGGTAAAAACCCTTGCTGTGGGAGGATGTTCAATATAGAACTTCTTCAAACATTGAATTGACAGGTGATTAACAAATACTGTAAAGCAGGAAAATTTCGCGTGCAGGAAATTTTCGCGAATTTTGCGAGAGTGTACGAGTCGCGAAAATTTCCTGTCGCGAATATGAGTACACGCAAGTGATAAATACGGTCCGTGAATACAAACTGAAAAAAATGGCAGAGACTCGCGAAAATATCCTGCTGCGAATATGTCTATAATTCTTGATTCGCGAAAATTCCCAGCCGCGAAATTATCTTGCTTTACAGTACATCATTAGCTACACACAACATCTGAATTAATGTACTGGTACAGGAGGAAACCGGAGTGCACGGAGAAAACCTGCACTGTCAAAGTGAGTTGCCCTCCCTACTACATGAAGAATGGATCAGACTGGCAGGGCTCTCAATGACCCGAGGTCTTGGGTCAAATATGCACAAAGGGCATAGTCTGAAGCACAATAAACTGATAAAAACCAGCAGGAGTCAGTGTGACACACGAAGATTCACCCAATGTTGTGAACTGGCCATGGCTGACCCCTGACTTCTGACCCCCCCCCCCAAAAAAAAAATACACAGAATTCTCTGACCCTTCTACTGAAAACTCGAGTGAGAGCCCTGGACTGGGTTCGAAAGAGGTGACATGCCCTAATGTATTAAGTCTGCCAATCTAACCACATCACTCACCTGTTCAGTCAGCTCATCTTTGACTTGTGTCAGCTGGTCGACCGTCATCAATACCTCAGCTTTGTCTCTCACTGCGACAAGAAAGTATTAGGAAATATTAATGAAGAAATTCTCTGCTGAAATCTTACCTTTAACATAAACCAAAGGAGCAGTCATGCTCTCTTCAATCAATATCTCTACAAGGCCAGCTCTTTCTACATAGTCCACATTAGACAGATTTGGCTGTGGGTTTTGAAATCAGGACAAGAATGAAATGGTCCATGGACCATGGGCTCACCTGGGTTAATGTACCAGAAGAGCGAACGACAAGTGTCAAGTCAATGTGTTCCAGGGAACATCATACCAGGTTAGAATTTTCTTGTGGTGTTGTTCATACGTATGTTATGAGCCAAAGTACATTTTTCAAGATAGACAACTGGCGGCCACATTTGAAGTGCAATAGAACATACAATTTCAAGGTCAAAACACTCTAGTTGCAGTAATTTATGAAGTATGGACCAAAGCCATTTTCAAAGATGGCCGCCTGTACCATGTTTCAGGCCAATAGCCACAGCGGTTAAAAAACGTGTCCTGCTAACGGACGACGAATACGGACGCTGCACCACGACAATAGCTCACCCCAGGTGAGCTAAAAAGGTAAAGACAAAGTTTAATATTCATGCTAGATAACAACCACAAAAACAGCATACAATGCATGAATCAAACAGCACAGAAAAGGCAATCAAATATGCAATGAAGCTCACTTTCCCCCTGAGCTAAGATATGGCACAACTGTTTATTTCTCTTCTTGACTTCTTTCAGTTCCTCTTCCAGATTTTTCATGGTTGCTCGCAGCATCACCAGCTCTTTATCCTTCTTGCTAATCTCCTTATCATAGTGAGCTGCTCTGGCATTTTCAGCTATATATTGCTGGAATACAAGAGAATACAATACAAAAGGTAAAATGAAACAGGTAGCACATTACAAACCTTTCTAGCCAACTCAAGGAGCAGCACATTCAGTGCATCACTTAATCCTTTAAAGACCAGCAAAAGACCCTCATTGGGCAATGTCTCCACACATTCATGAACTTACTTTCGTATATTCAGCCTGGATTTTTTCTTTTAGTATAATTTTAGAAGCATCTGAATCAACCGTGTTGAAGAATGTAGTATCAACTTCCTCAGCAGCTATTTTTGTTTTTGGTTCTTCAAAGCCTGGAAGAGATAATTGATGAGCAGGCCTATAAGGATTCTTATGACAGGAATGAAATTTCTGTCCCGTGTCTAATACACACTTGGAGGTTGGAGAATTGGGACCTCCATCTCAATTCAAACCAAAAGAAATGACTCCGAATGCCGAACTACCATTGGCTCAGGACTTGTTACTGAAACTGAAAGATTCAGTGAAAGCCCTGACTATAGCAGTGCAAGAAAAGGAGCACATACCCTGAGACTTCGACCTCACTACGTCCTCGGCCTTCCACTCCTCTTCCCGTTGGTTGAATTCATCCAGGCTCATTGTCACGGGCTTATCCTTCTGTTTCTTCCTCTTCTTGTCACTTTTAGAATGTGGGCCGCTTTCTGTATCATTTCCAGGTTTGGGACCCTCTATTTTTTCCCTTTCATATTCCAACTTACTCTGAAGTAGGGCTTCTTGTAAGTCTTTTTCATATGTCTCATTGGTAAACTGAAGACAGAAAAGAACTGCAAAGAGTATATGAGAGCTATGACACTGGGCCCTTCCAAACAGGTGAAAGCACGACTAATGATATTCCTAAGGCAAATACAAAAGATAAACAAGATTCAATACTTCGCTATCCATCTTCTTCCACTGTTCCCACTGTTCACTGCCTGGAGGACCATGATGCTGATTGCTGGACTGATGACTACCCTTTGCTTTGTGTCTACTGCTGCCGCCAAATGCAAGATTTCGTAACTGAAAATTAAAATAAAACAGACGTGATTTCAGTGATATTCTTAGCCAAAATTTACACGATTAAGGTAAGTTGATTTTCTTCTGTTTGTCCAGAGCGGAACTCTTTTACTGCTGTGCAGCAGTGTGGGGGAGGTGCATGTGCACCCCGCAGCAGTGTCAGTGAGTGCACCCCACCATGCCCACCCCAGCCTACGCCCCTGGACAAAGTATTAACCAAAGGGAACTAGGCCGGCCTAGGCCTACACTGTAGTACAGGCACACAGCTTACAGCTCCGGCCCATCATCGCACTTGGACCTGGTCTGCACATGGCGGGATTCGTGGAATCATGCATGCATCACACATCAATGCACACGGTGCATGCACTGCATCCATATAGAATGCATGCATGCATGGGCAGCATGAGCATGTCAAACCTCAGCATTTTCCGACTGATTTCCATCGCCCTTTCGTTTCTTCTTTTTCTTTTTTGTTGCTGCCGTTTGCTGATTAACTTTCCCATCTGGTTTTCTATTTTGGCTATCGTCTACATCATTGTCATCGTCGTCGTCTTCGATTTTTAGCAAAGCGAACCGAGAAGGTTGTGCACGCACCGGCGCCGCCATGATGACGTTGTTGGTGTCGTCACTCACGGTACTGCTGGCGAGTACTGGTCTCCGCGGCAACTGTTCGATACCGGGTTCGATACCACGCCTCTTCCACCCAAAATACAACTGTTACCGGCTGGAATAAAATTTCTCTCCTTTATTTTGAATCAGGCCTGGGTTGTTTTTAACTCAAAATGGCTACTTTGTTAGATATCCTGTTCATAGTGCCGTCTACCATTTTGTGTCTCAGCTTTCTTGAGAAAATAGAAAAAAAGTGAAAAATGTCATCAGAGGTCTGAATGCATCTCAGCCTGTGTCTGCCATGTTGGTTTCTAAGCTATGTAATTATAGGCAGGACCCGGCCTTTAATAACTGCAATTGTTATGTCGTCTGTTCCCCGCTATCAGACGTCAGATCATCTTTACAGGAAGGCTTAACCAGCAGATGTAGAAGAACTCAGGTGATTGAAATGCCATCGTTTAATTCCAAGCGGATGTTCAAATTCAAGATAGGGCCTATCAAATCAAACCCGGCTATCGAATTCAAATTTTTTTTCATTCAGCCGGGAAGGGTTTGAGACGAAAAAAGAAAGACGAAACGATTGTATTGTTCTTTTATCGATTCTTACAAAGTTTCACACAAAAGGTCCTGATAGCCCTCATTGTGATGGTTGAAATTGCATTCTCTCAGCATCCGTAATGAGGAAGATAATCTGGTGACAGCTGCAGCATGGTCTGCGTCACAATAAGGGATATTGACACTAGGCCTCTATAAAACACATCAGACTTGATGCGTCGTCATCACAAGTCGCCGAGAACTTCTGTAACCGTGCGATAATCCTGATCACGCAGTTTGAATCGTTCAGCACTCTTGTCCTGAAACCAATTACGCGAGGTAAGCCAACATTTTTAGAAAATTTTTATTAATTCCCTGGTTTGGGTCGATCGGATAATGTTTTGCGAGCGGGTAGGGTAGGCCTAGTACCGGTACTGTACAACGTAAGGTACGCGGACCCCCCCCCCCCCAAGGAAAAAATCCACCCAGAAACCACCCGGCCCTCGAAAAAAACACCTTTCAG
>NMRB01001750.1:89854-105288 GCA_002633025.1 Notospermus geniculatus | reverse complement strand
ACAGAATTCTCTGACCCTTCTACTGAAAACTCGAGTGAGAGCCCTGGACTGGGTTCGAACTCCGGATCCAAAGAGATGACATGCCCTAATGTATTAAGTCTGCCAATCTAACCACATCACTCACCTGTTCAGTCAGCTCATCTTTGACTTGTGTCAGCTGGTCGACCGTCATCAATACCTCAGCTTTGTCTCTCACTGCGACAAGAAAGTATTAGGAAATATTAATGAAGAAATTCTCTGCTGAAATCTTACCTTTAACATAAACCAAAGGAGCAGTCATGCTCTCTTCAATCAATATCTCTACAAGGCCAGCTCTTTCTACATAGTCCACATTAGACAGATTTGGCTGTGGGTTTTGAAATCAGGACAAGAATGAAATGGTCCATGGACCATGTGCTCACCTGGGTTAATGTACCAGAAGAGCGAACGACAAGTGTCAAGTCAATGTGTTCCAGGGAACATCATACCAGGTTAGAATTTTCTTGTGGTGTTGTTCATACGTATGTTATGAGCCAAAGTACATTTTTCAAGATAGACAACTGGCGGCCACATTTGAAGTGCAATAGAACATACAATTTCAAGGTCAAAACACTCTAGTTGCAGTAATTTATGAAGTATGGACCAAAGCCATTTTCAAAGATGGCCGCCTGTACCATGTTTCAGGCCAATAGCCACAGCGGTTAAAAAACGTGTCCTGCTAACGGACGACGAATACGGACGCTGCACCACGACAATAGCTCACCCCAGGTGAGCTAAAAAGGTAAAGACAAAGTTTAATATTCATGCTAGATAACAACCACAAAAACAGCATACAATGCATGAATCAAACAGCACAGAAAAGGCAATCAAATATGCAATGAAGCTCACTTTCCCCCTGAGCTAAGATATGGCACAACTGTTTATTTCTCTTCTTGACTTCTTTCAGTTCCTCTTCGAGATTTTTCATGGTTGCTCGCAGCATCACCAGCTCTTTATCCTTCTTGCTAATCTCCTTATCATAGTGAGCTGCTCTGGCATTTTCAGCTATATATTGCTGGAATACAAGAGAATACAATACAAAAGGTAAAATGAAACAGGTAGCACATTACAAACCTTTCTAGCCAACTCAAGGAGCAGCACATTCAGTGCATCACTTAATCCTTTAAAGACCAGCAAAAGACCCTCATTGGGCAATGTCTCCACACATTCATGAACTTACTTTCGTATATTCAGCCTGGATTTTTTCTTTTAGTATAATTTTAGAAGCATCTGAATCAACCGTGTTGAAGAATGTAGTATCAACTTCCTCAGCAGCTATTTTTGTTTTTGGTTCTTCAAAGCCTGGAAGAGATAATTGATGAGCAGGCCTATAAGGATTCTTATGACAGGAATGAAATTTCTGTCCCGTGTCTAATACACACTTGGAGGTTGGAGAATTGGGACCTCCATCTCAATTCAAACCAAAAGAAATGACTCCGAATGCCGAACTACCATTGGCTCAGGACTTGTTACTGAAACTGAAAGATTCAGTGAAAGCCCTGACTATAGCAGTGCAAGAAAAGGAGCACATACCCTGAGACTTCGACCTCACTACGTCCTCGGCCTTCCACTCCTCTTCCCGTTGGTTGAATTCATCCAAGCTCATTGTCACGGGCTTATCCTTCTGTTTCTTCCTCTTCTTGTCACTTTTAGAATGTGGGCCGCTTTCTGTATCATTTCCAGGTTTGGGACCCTCTATTTTTTCCCTTTCATATTCCAACTTACTCTGAAGTAGGGCTTCTTGTAAGTCTTTTTCATATGTCTCATTGGTAAACTGAAGACAGAAAAGAACTGCAAAGAGTATATGAGAGCTATGACACTGGGCCCTTCCAAACAGGTGAAAGCACGACTAATGATATTCCTAAGGCAAATACAAAAGATAAACAAGATTCAATACTTCGCTATCCATCTTCTTCCACTGTTCCCACTGTTCACTGCCTGGAGGACCATGATGCTGATTGCTGGACTGATGACTACCCTTTGCTTTGTGTCTACTGCTGCCGCCAAATGCAAGATTTCGTAACTGAAAATTAAAATAAAACAGACGTGATTTCAGTGATATTCTTAGCCAAAATTTACACGATTAAGGTAAGTTGATTTTCTTCTGTTTGTCCAGAGCGGAACTCTTTTACTGCTGTGCAGCAGTGTGGGGGAGGTGCATGTGCACCCCGCAGCAGTGTCAGTGAGTGCACCCCACCATGCCCACCCCAGCCTACGCCCCTGGACAAAGTATTAACCAAAGGGAACTAGGCCGGCCTAGGCCTACACTGTAGTACAGGCACACAGCTTACAGCTCCGGCCCATCATCGCACTTGGACCTGGTCTGCACATGGCGGGATTCGTGGAATCATGCATGCATCACACATCAATGCACACGGTGCATGCACTGCATCCATATAGAATGCATGCATGCATGGGCAGCATGAGCATGTCAAACCTCAGCATTTTCCGACTGATTTCCATCGCCCTTTCGTTTCTTCTTTTTCTTTTTTGTTGCTGCCGTTTGCTGATTAACTTTCCCATCTGGTTTTCTATTTTGGCTATCGTCTACATCATTGTCATCGTCGTCGTCTTCGATTTTTAGCAAAGCGAACCGAGAAGGTTGTGCACGCACCGGCGCCGCCATGATGACGTTGTTGGTGTCGTCACTCACGGTACTGCTGGCGAGTACTGGTCTCCGCGGCAACTGTTCGATACCGGGTTCGATACCACGCCTCTTCCACCCAAAATACAACTGTTACCGGCTGGAATAAAATTTCTCTCCTTTATTTTGAATCAGGCCTGGGTTGTTTTTAACTCAAAATGGCTACTTTGTTAGATATCCTGTTCATAGTGCCGTCTACCATTTTGTGTCTCAGCTTTCTTGAGAAAATAGAAAAAAAGTGAAAAATGTCATCAGAGGTCTGAATGCATCTCAGCCTGTGTCTGCCATGTTGGTTTCTAAGCTATGTAATTATAGGCAGGACCCGGCCTTTAATAACTGCAATTGTTATGTCGTCTGTTCCCCGCTATCAGACGTCAGATCATCTTTACAGGAAGGCTTAACCAGCAGATGTAGAAGAACTCAGGTGATTGAAATGCCATCGTTTAATTCCAAGCGGATGTTCAAATTCAAGATAGGGCCTATCAAATCAAACCCGGCTATCGAATTCAAATTTTTTTTCATTCAGCCGGGAAGGGTTTGAGACGAAAAAAGAAAGACGAAACGATTGTATTGTTCTTTTATCGATTCTTACAAAGTTTCACACAAAAGGTCCTGATAGCCCTCATTGTGATGGTTGAAATTGCATTCTCTCAGCATCCGTAATGAGGAAGATAATCTGGTGACAGCTGCAGCATGGTCTGCGTCACAATAAGGGATATTGACACTAGGCCTCTATAAAACACATCAGACTTGATGCGTCGTCATCACAAGTCGCCGAGAACTTCTGTAACCGTGCGATAATCCTGATCACGCAGTTTGAATCGTTCAGCACTCTTGTCCTGAAACCAATTACGCGAGGTAAGCCAACATTTTTAGAAAATTTTTATTAATTCCCTGGTTTGGGTCGATCGGATAATGTTTTGCGAGCGGGTAGGGTAGGCCTAGTACCGGTACTGTACAACGTAAGGTACGCGGACCCCCCCCCCCCCAAGGAAAAAATCCACCCAGAAACCACCCGGCCCTCGAAAAAAACACCTTTCAGGCGAGAGTCCGGGGGGGGACCCACCTGCTCGCGCAGGTCATCGATTTTTTTACCCGTATCACTTCAAACGAGCATAAATAACAGTTTTCTAGCGAAAGTTTGCTGTCAGATAGTCAATTTTATTGCTGTCATACAGTAGGCCTACTGTATGACAGCAAATACTGCTGTCTGACAGCAATAATTGACTATCTGACAGCAAACTTTCGATAGAAAACTCACGTGGAGCGGCGCCTTTAGTTTGCGACGAGTCGACCGATACAAAGACGATGAAACTTTCGTCCGCACAATCGTCGGCGACTTCGGTCGCTTCCAGAGGTCGTCAGTCATTTGCAGCGGACGGTGGCCTGATATGGTCGCAGTATGGTCGGCGAGCGACCTCGCACGCGATGGTTACCTACGATGCGATGTCGTGGTCGCCCGCCGGTGGTCGCAGGTGTGCGCCATGCTTTAAGTTTAAAGGCCTCCTTAAAGCAGGCGCACACGAGCGATTTTTTGAGCGATTTTCTAGGCGACTATAGCCTTGCGACAACAGGAGCGACTGAACATATTTTTAGTTTTTTTAGTTTTGTTTGATTCGTTTGCGACAAATGCTTCACTGGGAGATCAGTGATGTCGCGGATGACATAACTGATCGACCTCAAAGGTAATTATCGCATGCGACCTAGTAGTCGCATCGGTAGTCGCCCCCATTTTAGTCGCTCGTGTGCGCCATGCTTTAAGGGCTCCGCACACTAGCGATTTTTTTCGAGCGATTTTGTAGGCGACCGGGCTTGCGACCACAGAAGCGACTGAACATTTTTCAGATTTTTAAGTTTTTGTTGACTTNGAAAGGGCGTTTTCTTCATGGAATACCATCTCACTGTTTCAGATGGTTCTCCGAACGATCCTGTTGCTTGTAGCGGTAATCTGCGCCACTGTGGCGATGACAGATGCTGGTAAGTACCGGGTATTACATGTAGGCCTACGTAATTAATAATTTCAACATTGATTATCAGATAAAATATATTTTATTGTTTGTCCGTCAACAACGGATCACGAGATGTACATGTAGGCTACCGTGTTGATGTCCAGCCGCTATACACTTCTCATTTCTCGCCCCCGCCCGTCGCATCATTATTTTTATACATAGGCTTGTGGGCAACCCTAACATCGTGTGTATTACTGAATGAGTGACGGTATTTTTTCATGTTTTGGTACTTTAGGCAGCTGCGAGCAGTGTCAGGTGCCATCCAAGGGAAAGATCCGTGAGGCTTGTTTGGCTTTCTGTCAGGAATGTACCGATGGTAAGAAGCATTGCTCTTGAAACAGCAGGGCGCTTGGCGTCAGAGCCTGCTCTTGACACAGCAGGGCGCTTGGCGTCAGAGCCTGCACATCATCTCTGCCGATGATGTAAGGTAGCTTCCCTAATAAGTGGGCTGTTGCATTTGTAAAGCGCCAGGTGGCAATTTTAGGATTGGTGGTTCATCAGTATTTTTTCTTAATAGTGATTAAGTTAGTCTTGGAAATACTAGTACAGGGTGGCCCCTAAAAAAACCGAACCCATAAAAATGTTAATTTAATCATCAAATTTTTGTGGGTTCGGTTTTTTGGTCACCCTGTAGTAGGCTACGTTGCAAATGAACACATCAGGCATGACCAGATGACAGGCGGCCCAAGTCGAGCTTCGTCCCAAATTTGAGGTAAAATGCATGTCCGTCCACGATATAGGCCCCACTACCTCGACTCTACAAGATATTAGTCGGCGGCTATCGAAACGTATTGTGAGTGAAGGTGTGACAGGAATCAACGTCCTAGGAATGAAAGTCCGCCAAACAATAGCCCGCCATTGTAAGGTTATATCCGAATGGTCGTGGTCTCCATAGCCATACATGTATGTTCTAATCCCTCGCTGAACAATAAAACCGGACATTGATTCCAGGGGGACTTTGATTCCTGTCACAACTGTATTCTTTTCATGTCTTGGTTTTAGGCAACTGCAGCAATGAGTGTAATGCGTCATCCAAGAGAAAGATCCGTCAGGAGTGTTTGGGCTTCTGTCAGCAATGTAATGATGCTGGTGTGGAAAGTAAGCATTGCTCTTGACACAGCAGGGCGCTTGGCGTCTGAGCCTGCACATCATCTCTACCGACAGTAGGCCTATGGCTCAAAAAGGGGATTTTTGTTGCATTTTGGAAAAGCGCTACGTGACACTTAGGACTAGTGGTAATCAGTATTTCTGCTTGTTACCCAATAGAGATTAAGTTCTTGAAAATACTTTAGTTCGTCGCGATTGAACCCAGGCGGCCCGAGCCGAGCTTTTGAAAATGCCTGTTCTTCCAGAATCCCTATTTTAGCTTAGACTGTACACAGTCTGCGACTGTTCATAAGAAAATACTAGACAAGTTGTTAACGNAGCTGTAGACTATTTGGCTCCTTTCTTTTCGATCTCCATGTAGCCTTTTCATTCACAACAAAAATGTAACTTAGTACTTGTTTTCGTTTCAGCTAGCAATATTCGAGTTTGGAAGCGTTAACCATGCAAAATATCACCTGACGACTAACACAGAGATCCGATCTACATGTAGACAAAATGGCCAATAAAAAGAAGTAACTGCAGTTTTCGTTGTACATTTTTTTGCAACTCTCTCCAATTTTATTGAGCCGCTGGTAGAATCAGGCTCCCTGGTGGAATTCAGTTTAGCTGCACCATTTGACTAGGAGAGGACACCTGCTGAAGTCGAACCTGGCCGGCAGGCGTCGTGAATAGGGCTAAACGACCGTGCGACCAACAGGAATCTCAACATTTTCCCAAGTATATAGGGTCAAGTCCGGTGGGTCACTCCTGGCTCAACATACCCCATGTGCGTTCCTAACAAGCGGGAAAAGCCGGGAGGTGATTTTGCCGATTTTGCCGATTTTCGGCAGGCCCGCGCGACCACAGAGAGGACCCTTATTTCCCTGTTATTCACGCAATAAGTCCAGGGGCCAGCATCTTTCTCCCGCACAAGGCCCATCCTGAATTTATCACTTTTCCGTTGTCCGCAAAAGGCCATGCTTATTTGGCAAAAGCAGCGGGAGGCGGCTGACAGAGCAGCCGAAATACACGTTATACCGGCGCTTTCCAGCCGGGGTTGCAGCCCGTGGTGAATCATGAGGTGCTCAGATTTTCAAAGGGCTGTCGGAAATGATGATTTCGGACAAGAAAATGTATTGATTAATATTCTCAGTTCCGAATCTCATTCCCGGTTTTCCCACTGACACCGATCTCCACAGAAAAAAAAATCAACTCGAGTGGAGACTCAGAGTCTCACTTTAGGGACAAAATGGTTCGAAACACTTTTTGACTCAAAATAAAGCAGAAAATATTTCGGCCCGAGACACCTCGTTCCGAGGGAAAATATTTCGGGCCGAGTTGTTATTGTCTCACGCCGAAATATTTTCTGTTTCATTTTGAGTCAAAAAGTGTTTCGAACCATTTTGTCCCTAAAGTGAGACTCTGAGTCTCGACTCGAGTTGATTTTTTTTTCTGTGTCCGTGGAGTGCTTCGTAGAATATAAAATCTTTGGTAAATGGAGTCCCGGGAATGATCACCAATGTCACTTTCAAGTTTACATACAGCGTATCAAATATATGCCAATTTGTTGATATTTGAGCGATGAGCAGGCCTTTAGACAACCAGGGTTCGCGGATGTTGCTACTTGTCACGAGTGATGCGGCAGCCTAACAATTCTGGTCGCGGTCACGACCAGAATCGCTCCGCGCATGACTGTATGACTTACGAGGTGCTTTTCCGAAGAATGACGGAAAGACCCGAAATGTTACGAATGGGTCCGGAAGTTCGTGAACCAAAGAGAAGAAAAGCACAAAAATTGACACACAATATAGTTCGTGAAAATACAGAACAGAAGTTCGTGAAAATACAGATAGGCTATAGGCCTATGTATCTAATCAGGGAGATTTTTAACCTCCCTGGTCTGAAGGTATTTTCCCATTTCGCCCCGAAATCGTCCTCCATTGGTTAGAACAAGGGTTACGGTAAGGGTAAGTGGGAAAGGGCGAAACGGCAATCACCCATGTCTGGAGGGCGAAACGGCAATCACTCATGTCTAGTCTGGATGACATTCGACGCTTCGTTCTCAGATCCAGGCAGGAGGACGCTCATCAGTTCTTGCCACCATTGAAGATTCTCAATTGAACGTCGTTTACATGTTTGTTGGTAGGGAGAGCTGAGTGTTCATTTACCTATCGGCCCGTCTTGATCAACGACACCGTCCCTGGCACTAAGAAGGTAAGAGCGAACGGCGAGACTGGCAACATTATTCTGCACATTTTTCCGTTTTGAAAGAATGTACCTTGGCAGCGAAAAGCTGAGATAGTTTACGTTTAATGGTAGGCGTCCACCAGAGCTCCGACAACATTATGAAGGGTTTCAGAAGCAATTTATATCATCTGGCATTCTTTCCGCGTCAATGACTATTGGGCATTTTGCCCTCTCCCGAAAGTGCAGAAACGCCAGGATATGTTTAGGAATGATTAAGACAGTGAACGGAATCTTTCAAGAATATGCAGAGAGGTTGCTGAATGAATGCGGGTTTACTAAATTTGCATTCCGCGTCTTGTCCGCGCCCTAGTGGACGCCAGGTTTAAGATGACTGACTTAGAAACCATCTCAGAATTCTTAGAGTAACGTCATCTTCTGTTTCCCTGCAGATTTGGAGCATGACGCTGGTATAAGGAAAGGTCTCTAGTTGAATGCACGGTTCAAGTAGAGAACAGCCAAACATCCAACACATATAAGGCTCGACTTCTTTCGAATATTTATCAGAGGCAAAACGGGCTATAGTACGGGCTATAGTACCTTGCTGTTCTAATAAAGATGGCAATTTCTGATCTAACTTTTCAGTTGCGAACGTCAACGGTGGCTTCTTTGGTCGACTTTCTTTTGAATAACTGGACCAGTATCGTGATTAAACTGCTTGTTTTCCATACTCGATCTGGTCGTCATTTTTTCCGCTAAGCCTGAGGAAAGTAGGGGACTTTGCGGTGATACACTCAATCCGAACCCTGCCGGTGAGACAAGGAAGTAGAGTAAGCGGCGACTACGATGTGAGCGAGGCTAGCGAATCTACAGAGTGGCCTAGCAAAAGTGTTCCTCGAACAAAAGTTAAATTCTAAGAATGCTGTTGTTGAAGGGACGCGTTTTCTGGGCAACTCTGTTGAGAAGAAGTGGTGGCCGATGCCTAGAGTCGACAAGCAATGATCTCCTTTATCACTTGTTTTACATCATTGCGATATTTCTTTCCACCCCCAAGACAGTATAGATAGAAATTTACAGCATTATTGCACATCCACAACGCGAGAAGTGACCAGGTCTGGATGACGTAAATCTTCCTCCAGTAAACCACCGTCAGATCGTAAATACTGGAAATAGCCGGGATTTTCATGGCTAAATGGTTCAATCTGTATGGTAACGTCAGTATGACGTAAGCAAAACTGACGAATATGAGCATGCGCGTCAGGTGTTGAGAATCTATGGTCCTTCCTTTCCCAGCTTCCATCTTCTTCCGCTTTTCTGAAGCCTGTCGTAAGGTGACGATGATAAGGATGTTGCAAGTGAGGATCGTCACGAACGGAATGATAGTGCCGACGACAAGATGAAAACTGGTGATCGCAATTTCTACTATTTCATTCCCGACGAAGATATTTGTAGCCAGTATTCCTAAAAAATCACAGAATTAAAGAAAAGTTATCGTCGAAAATGACTGCTTTCTGCCTGCTTTGGTGGGGACTATCAAAAAGTGAGATTGGGACTCCGTACATTCTTTAAGGAACACCCTAGCTTGTGGCCTTGACTTACCCTCCAAGGAACATTAGGGAGTTTAAGAAATCAAACGATAAACGTTAACTTTGCGACAACGTTATTTTTTGTACCGAAAATGCAATATACAATCTGGTGAATTCGCAGTATGAAAAATACGTTTTCGTAAAGTTAACGTTTATCGTTTGATTGCTTAAATTCCCTAATGATACATCAGTCATCAGTCGTTATTTACCCAGTTCGTTGTCCTTGAAGTACTGCAGTGCGTACAGCATGTGGCCATTCAGTATGGATATTGTCACGAACAATACAAGCACTGTGACCTTGGCCCGTGAAGTGGTGCACAATCTCGGGGCTTCCATTGGGAATCTGATGGCGATCAAACGATCAACGGACATACCAGCCAGGTAAAGACCCGAAAGCATGCTGCTTGTGTAGAGGACGTAGACAAAGATCCTGTAAAAAGTATGAGACTGTAACTCCACGTCATCTCCCTCACATTTAGAGCAGGGTCATTGTGAAATAGATGTCACGACTCAGACCCGTAGCAGCCGGGGGGGGGATCAGTACAGACCTTTCCAACAAAGATGGCGGTCGAACATATGACGTCAGAAGCTTCAGACCATTCAAAAGGCCGTTGGGACTCTAAACGATGGTCAAGGATTTATGGCGCAAAAGTACAGGTAAAATAATTACAACGACGTGGGAGAACTTGCAGGCCACCATCTTCGTTGGAAAGGTCTACATGCATCGTATTGACATGGTGAAGTCTTTCCAGATGGGTGCAAAACACAACAAGCAACAATAAAAACGAATAAGGTATCCTTACCTTACACGCCATAAAGGATCAGTTATAAAGCCATAAACCATCACTCCGTCCAACAGAATCACAGCAGCAATACGCTCAAGCAACAACACCATATCAGCCACGCCCATGGCAGTCATGTAGATACACGGAGACAGCTGCCTGTTGTGTTTACGATTGGCTATGATAATAGCTAACAGATTACCTGGAATCCCGAATACAGCAGGGAACAACCAAATATAAGAAAGAAGCGTAATGCTCTGGCTTTCTCGATGAGGCATCATGGAGGAGGACAAGGCCATGATTGCTGATTGTCGATCCGAAATGCCCGGCGCGATTTGTGTAACATTTTGGCTCATGGTGGATACAGATACAAGGGACGTCCTGCAGGAAACACAGTTTTGCTGTCAGTGCGGTTTATTGATTGAACCTGCCTCTGCTGACGGTTCAGCCAACTGTTTGAAGTCAGCGGCCGCCTCACCACAGTCCACATATTACGCCACCGTTGTTATCTGCTACCTCCGCTGAATCTAGTTGCATGTGAAACTGTCTGTGCCTCATCATAAGTCCGTTTGATGTCTCCTCATGACAAATAACTTGTTGAAGTTTAATTTTGTCGCATTTCATCTCATATTATCATCTGAACAGCATGACATATTTATAAACATCTATTTTGGACGGTAAGCAAACATAAAATGACCCCTGTAAATGACGTCATCGGTTTTCGCTGTCCTTACCGACACTTTAATACCCTGATAACAACCTGTTTTGCGTCATCGCGGTACTTTTTTCCTCCCCCAAGGCAATAAAGATAAAAATTGATAGAATAGTTGAGCATCCATAAAATTAAAAGAGACCATGTCTGGAGGACATAACGCTTTCTCCAGTATAGGATTTTCATGTCGTACATACTAGCAATGGCGGGAATTTTCATAGCAAAATGCGCCAATCTGTAAGGCATTGTCGTTATGACGTAAGCAAAACTGACGAAGAGGAGCATGCGCGTTAGATGTTGCGAATCGGTCTTTCTTTCTTGAGTGGCGTCCATCTTTCTTCTCTCCTTCGCAGCTTGTCGTAAGGTGATGATGATGATGATGTTGCATGTAAAAATGACAAGAAATGGCAGAGCGGTGCCGAAAACCATGTGGTAGCCGGTAATGAGCAGGCCGATGACCTCAGCATAAGCTGCGGGGACAGATATGAAAGTAGCATACAGTCCTGAAAATGAAGACGAGATGTGCGTGTTATCTCCGAAAATAGACGAGAGCAGGCAGAGGTAGGCCTCTGCCGAAGAGAAAGTGCGAAGGAAAGAAGCTGGAGTAGAAAAAGCTTCCTTCGCTTGCATCCGGTTGGTTTCATTAGTGAGGTTTCGCAAGTCTGACGAAACACGAAGTACGAAATACGAAATTAGACTTCACTTCCATGACGTAATGTATTTCAGGAGATGGTTGGTGCCACAAATATCGACTGCTGCAAGAGCGTCTTTTAGCGTATCACGTTAGACGGATAGAGTTACAGCGTATATTAAACTTTGAAATTTATCTTTCGTATCGACTTCGTAGATACGAAGTGAAAATTTAAAAATATATTAAAGATGAACCATAACCCTCTCAGTCTTACATGATATTCTAAAAGACGCACCGGCAGCAGGGACATTTGTGGTAGCAACCATCTCCAGAATTACATTAGGTCCTGGAAATGAAGTTGAATTTCGTATTTTGTACTTCGTGTTTCGTCAGATTTGCGAAACCTCGCTAATAACGATAGGGACATACCGAGTTCAGTGTCCTTGAAGTAATGCAAAGCAAAGAAGATGTGTCCGTTTAGTAGAGAAATGGTTATGAAGATGAGAAGAACGGTGACTCTTGCCCGATAAATGGTGCACAGTCTTTGAGCATCCATTGGGAATCTGACGGCGATCAGACGGTCAACGGACATGCCAGCCAGGAAGAGACCTGACAAGGTGCTGCTGGTGTGGAGAACATACCCCTGAAATCTGATGTCATGAAAAAAGACACGAAATATTGTGACTGAGAAAGACAAGAATGAAGAAATCGTTCGATTCTTTTCTGTCTCTTGGCAAGTGGCGGAGATCGCTCACAGCTCGTCTTGAATGTAAAGGAGCATCACCAGTATAGATGTCGTCAACATGCCACTTCATCGTACATGTATACATACATACCTGAACCACCATAACGGTTCCATAACGAGTCTGTGATCGATGAGGACCTTGTTCCGAATCACCGCCATCATTCTTTCCAGCAGTAACGCCAGGTCGGCGACACCCATCGCTGTCATGTAGATACAGGGAGACAACCGCCTATTGTGTCGCCGACTGGCGACGATAATGGCCATCACATTCCCTGGTATACCCACAACCACTGGCGTCAACCAGAAATAAAACACGAATGCGATGTCGTCCGAATCTTGAACATTTCGTTCACTCGTTGCTTCCGTCGTGGTACGAATCATCATCATCCGCTCAGTTAGAAAAAGTATCAGATGTACGGTACACGGTATGTGCCGTTCAGATTTCTGCGGATGACAAACCAAGCAGAATTGGTCAGCCGTGCACTGTAAATCCAGGTGACGCGTTTAGCGTTTAGTTTTGTGTTTAACAAAACACAACTTTACACATTACGTGAATATAACTGAACATATCATCAGGACAGGCGTTCTATCTGCCTAGAAACATACGTCTTGTTGCCTAAAATGCCGAAATATATCATTTGTTGTCCTGTAAATCTAAAGTCTAAACACGAAACTAAACGGGAATATGCAACACTTTTTAAACATCTAAAACGCGATTAGTTTTCCATTAGAAATGAACAGATGACCTAAACACTGCATTTAGAAAACAGTAAATCTAAATGTCTTGTAAATGTCTTGTTTAACTTATAAACATCTCGTTCAGTTTCCCCTAAACACGAAACATGAAGGAATCCTGAACATCGTGTTTAGGGCTGGTTCACGGCTCGGGTGGAATTGGTCAAATTTGTCGTTTCGCTATATCTCCCGCCGGCGAATTTTTTTCCCCCAGGATATAAAAGATATAAATCAGATGCATAAAGGTGGAATAAACTTATTCCAGGTCTAACTTCACGCTTTAACGTTCAGGAGGAAATAATACAGTAGACAGGTTTTCCGAGTTACCCAAAGAAAAATTCCAGGCCAGGGCGTGTAGCCCCAGTGGCGTAGTGGTTAGAGCGTTGGTCCAGATTATGCATGTTGCAGGTGGGCCCTGGATCGAATCTGCCTGCCGGTATTATTCACTCTTTACTGCGTGCCTTTTTATACTTTTTTCCTTCATCTTCCAACGCTTTTTTTGTCACTTTTTCAGTCTAAATCAGTCAGTTTAATAATTTTTTGCCGTCCTGGAAACACATTAATCTATTTCGTTGGAATATGGAGAACTAAACGCGTTTAGATGTTTAAAAACTGTTGCATATTCCCGTTTAGTTTCGTGTTTAATTTCGTGTTCAGACAGATTTACAGTGTGACGGCGTACGTTACAAGTCTGCATAACTCGTTTAGGATGTCGATGGAGGGGCGAATGTTTATTCACAGAGCTGCATCCTGACCATAATTGTTCAATCGAAGGAAGTGATCGAGTCAGCAGTAAACACCAAAGGCCATCCTTTCTATTTGGAGCCATGATTCTATAAGTTGCCAACAACTTGCTTGTAACTTACATTCCCAGAATAGAATTCTGTCATGAATCGGTGAAGGTGTTATAGTGGAACGTCTCTATCTAAGGACATCTTAGGACTGTTAAATTCAGGTGAGAGATGAAGGCAACTGAAATGACAACAGCCCACTCTACCTGCGAATCTCTACCGACATTTCAACACATGGGCAATAATCTGCTTTGCATCATTACGGTACTTTTTCCCACCCCCAAGACAATACAGATAAAAGTTAATAGAATAGTTAAACATCCAAACAATTAAAAGGGACCATGTCTGAACGACATAACGCTTTCTCCAATATAGGATTTTCAGATCGTAAATGTTCGCAATGGCGGGAATTTTCATTGCAAAGTGGTTAAGTCTATAGGGCAAGGTCGTTATGACGTAGGCAAAACTAACGAAGAGGAGCATGCGCGTTAGATGTTGCGAATCGGCCTTTCTTTCTTGAGTGACGTCCATCTTTCTCCTCTCCTTCGCTGCTTGTCGTAAGGTGATGATGATGAGGATATTGCAGGTCAAAATGATAAGAAACGGCAGGATGGTGCCGAAAACCATGTGGAAGCCGGTTATTAGCATTTCAATAACCTCGGCATTATCTATTTCATTGACAGTTATGACCGTGGCATATAATCCTGAAAATATAAAAAGTACGTTCTGGAGGTGTCATCTTCAAGAACAAACAGAAGCAAGAGCAGCAATCGTGTAAAAAATTAATGTAGTCGAATGTAGCGTCATGACGCGATTTAGTTTCACGAACTGGCGCCACGTGCCTCCACGGGGCACAGCTGATCGCACTTCAAACAGCCTTCCGTCTGCTGCAGCCGGCTACTGGCTTATTGGTTAGATATTTTCTACTGACCATAACACAAGCATGACGGGTCTGTAGCGCGGATTTGGTTACTTTCGAAAGATTTTATGTTTTTCCCTCCAATTTTCGTGATTTTCTGGCCAGAAATATGCACGGGGAGCTAGAGAATTTACCATCGATACCAACTTCAGAGTGATGTTCCACATACGGGCGAAAAGCAAAAATCGAAGACGATACGATCGAATTAGGAGTACTCTGAATATGTCCTGTAAATCCTGCACTCATACACTCAACGGTGTTTATGAAGGGTCAAAAGTCGATGCCCCTAAATCAAGGCATGCAGCATACAACGTCACGGCCTTTTACAGCGCCACTGGGACGCTGTGGTGAATTCTGACGTTACGTCATGGGCAAGGAATTCGCCCGAACTGGATCGCTGTGTTTTTATATATTAAAGTATATGTCTGTACGTATGTGTGTGAAATATCAAGTCGATTTTATGACGATAACATTGTTTTTGCAGCCTCCCAAAAAGTTAGTGTGTCAGATCAGGCTGTGAATGGGATATGAAATGCTTTGTTGACCGGGCAGTTTTGCTCTCAAAGTCACCCGTTTATTTCCATGAAGAGAA
>NMRB01001750.1:60362-88869 GCA_002633025.1 Notospermus geniculatus | reverse complement strand
TCCGAATCTCATTCCCGGTTTTCCCACTGACACCGATCTCCACAGAAAAAAAAATCAACTCGAGTGGAGACTCAGAGTCTCACTTTAGGGACAAAATGGTTCGAAACACTTTTTGACTCAAAATAAAGCAGAAAATATTTCGGCCCGAGACACCTCGTTCCGAGGGAAAATATTTCGGGCCGAGTTGTTATTGTCTCACGCCGAAATATTTTCTGTTTCATTTTGAGTCAAAAAGTGTTTCGAACCATTTTGTCCCTAAAGTGAGACTCTGAGTCTCGACTCGAGTTGATTTTTTTTTCTGTGTCCGTGGAGTGCTTCGTAGAATATAAAATCTTTGGTAAATGGAGTCCCGGGAATGATCACCAATGTCACTTTCAAGTTTACATACAGCGTATCAAATATATGCCAATTTGTTGATATTTGAGCGATGAGCAGGCCTTTAGACAACCAGGGTTCGCGGATGTTGCTACTTGTCACGAGTGATGCGGCAGCCTAACAATTCTGGTCGCGGTCACGACCAGAATCGCTCCGCGCATGACTGTATGACTTACGAGGTGCTTTTCCGAAGAATGACGGAAAGACCCGAAATGTTACGAATGGGTCCGGAAGTTCGTGAACCAAAGAGAAGAAAAGCACAAAAATTGACACACAATATAGTTCGTGAAAATACAGAACAGAAGTTCGTGAAAATACAGATAGGCTATAGGCCTATGTATCTAATCAGGGAGATTTTTAACCTCCCTGGTCTGAAGGTATTTTCCCATTTCGCCCCGAAATCGTCCTCCATTGGTTAGAACAAGGGTTACGGTAAGGGTAAGTGGGAAAGGGCGAAACGGCAATCACCCATGTCTGGAGGGCGAAACGGCAATCACTCATGTCTAGTCTGGATGACATTCGACGCTTCGTTCTCAGATCCAGGCAGGAGGACGCTCATCAGTTCTTGCCACCATTGAAGATTCTCAATTGAACGTCGTTTACATGTTTGTTGGTAGGGAGAGCTGAGTGTTCATTTACCTATCGGCCCGTCTTGATCAACGACACCGTCCCTGGCACTAAGAAGGTAAGAGCGAACGGCGAGACTGGCAACATTATTCTGCACATTTTTCCGTTTTGAAAGAATGTACCTTGGCAGCGAAAAGCTGAGATAGTTTACGTTTAATGGTAGGCGTCCACCAGAGCTCCGACAACATTATGAAGGGTTTCAGAAGCAATTTATATCATCTGGCATTCTTTCCGCGTCAATGACTATTGGGCATTTTGCCCTCTCCCGAAAGTGCAGAAACGCCAGGATATGTTTAGGAATGATTAAGACAGTGAACGGAATCTTTCAAGAATATGCAGAGAGGTTGCTGAATGAATGCGGGTTTACTAAATTTGCATTCCGCGTCTTGTCCGCGCCCTAGTGGACGCCAGGTTTAAGATGACTGACTTAGAAACCATCTCAGAATTCTTAGAGTAACGTCATCTTCTGTTTCCCTGCAGATTTGGAGCATGACGCTGGTATAAGGAAAGGTCTCTAGTTGAATGCACGGTTCAAGTAGAGAACAGCCAAACATCCAACACATATAAGGCTCGACTTCTTTCGAATATTTATCAGAGGCAAAACGGGCTATAGTACGGGCTATAGTACCTTGCTGTTCTAATAAAGATGGCAATTTCTGATCTAACTTTTCAGTTGCGAACGTCAACGGTGGCTTCTTTGGTCGACTTTCTTTTGAATAACTGGACCAGTATCGTGATTAAACTGCTTGTTTTCCATACTCGATCTGGTCGTCATTTTTTCCGCTAAGCCTGAGGAAAGTAGGGGACTTTGCGGTGATACACTCAATCCGAACCCTGCCGGTGAGACAAGGAAGTAGAGTAAGCGGCGACTACGATGTGAGCGAGGCTAGCGAATCTACAGAGTGGCCTAGCAAAAGTGTTCCTCGAACAAAAGTTAAATTCTAAGAATGCTGTTGTTGAAGGGACGCGTTTTCTGGGCAACTCTGTTGAGAAGAAGTGGTGGCCGATGCCTAGAGTCGACAAGCAATGATCTCCTTTATCACTTGTTTTACATCATTGCGATATTTCTTTCCACCCCCAAGACAGTATAGATAGAAATTTACAGCATTATTGCACATCCACAACGCGAGAAGTGACCAGGTCTGGATGACGTAAATCTTCCTCCAGTAAACCACCGTCAGATCGTAAATACTGGAAATAGCCGGGATTTTCATGGCTAAATGGTTCAATCTGTATGGTAACGTCAGTATGACGTAAGCAAAACTGACGAATATGAGCATGCGCGTCAGGTGTTGAGAATCTATGGTCCTTCCTTTCCCAGCTTCCATCTTCTTCCGCTTTTCTGAAGCCTGTCGTAAGGTGACGATGATAAGGATGTTGCAAGTGAGGATCGTCACGAACGGAATGATAGTGCCGACGACAAGATGAAAACTGGTGATCGCAATTTCTACTATTTCATTCCCGACGAAGATATTTGTAGCCAGTATTCCTAAAAAATCACAGAATTAAAGAAAAGTTATCGTCGAAAATGACTGCTTTCTGCCTGCTTTGGTGGGGACTATCAAAAAGTGAGATTGGGACTCCGTACATTCTTTAAGGAACACCCTAGCTTGTGGCCTTGACTTACCCTCCAAGGAACATTAGGGAGTTTAAGAAATCAAACGATAAACGTTAACTTTGCGACAACGTTATTTTTTGTACCGAAAATGCAATATACAATCTGGTGAATTCGCAGTATGAAAAATACGTTTTCGTAAAGTTAACGTTTATCGTTTGATTGCTTAAATTCCCTAATGATACATCAGTCATCAGTCGTTATTTACCCAGTTCGTTGTCCTTGAAGTACTGCAGTGCGTACAGCATGTGGCCATTCAGTATGGATATTGTCACGAACAATACAAGCACTGTGACCTTGGCCCGTGAAGTGGTGCACAATCTCGGGGCTTCCATTGGGAATCTGATGGCGATCAAACGATCAACGGACATACCAGCCAGGTAAAGACCCGAAAGCATGCTGCTTGTGTAGAGGACGTAGACAAAGATCCTGTAAAAAGTATGAGACTGTAACTCCACGTCATCTCCCTCACATTTAGAGCAGGGTCATTGTGAAATAGATGTCACGACTCAGACCCGTAGCAGGGGGGGGGGGGATCAGTACAGACCTTTCCAACAAAGATGGCGGTCGAACATATGACGTCAGAAGCTTCAGACCATTCAAAAGGCCGTTGGGACTCTAAACGATGGTCAAGGATTTATAGCGCAAAAGTACAGAGAAAATAATTACAACGACGTGGGAGAACTTGCAGGCCACCATCTTCGTTGGAAAGGTCTATGCATCGTATTGACATGGTGAAGTCTTTCCAGATGGGTGCAAAACACAACAAGCAACAATAAAAACGAATAAGGTATCCTTACCTTACACGCCATAAAGGATCAGTTATAAAGCCATAAACCATCACTCCGTCCAAGAGAATCACAGCAGCAATACGCTCAAGCAACAACACCATATCAGCCACGCCCATGGCAGTCATGTAGATACACGGAGACAGCTGCCTGTTGTGTTTACGATTGGCTATGATAATAGCTAACAGATTACCTGGAATCCCGAATACAGCAGGGAACAACCAAATATAAGAAAGAAGCGTAATGCTCTGGCTTTCTCGATGAGGCATCATGGAGGAGGACAAGGCCATGATTGCTGATTGTCGATCCGAAATGCCCGGCGCGATTTGTAAAGCATTTTTGCTCATAATGGATACAGATACAGAGGACGTCCTGCAGGAAACACAGTTTTGCTGTCAGTGTGGTTTATTGATTGAACCTGCCTCTGCTGACGATTCAGCCAACTGTTTGAAGTCAGCGGCCGCCTCACCACAGTCCACATACGCCACCGGTTACCTCCATCTTAAGTTCCTTTTGTTCTCTGCTACCTCCGCTGACTCTAGTTGCATGTGAAACTGTTTGTGCCTCATCATAAGCCCGTTTGATGTCTCCTCATGACAAATAACTTGTTGAAGTTTAATTTTGTCGCATTTCATCTCATATCATATCATCATCTGAACAGCATGACATATTTATAAACATCTATTTTGGACGGTAACCAAACAGAAAGTGACCACTGTAAATGACGTCATCGGTTTTACCTGTCCTTACCGACACTTTAATACCCTGATAATAACCTGTTTTGCGTCATCGCGGTACTTTTTTCCTCCCCCAAGGCAGTAAAGATAAAAATTGATAGAATAGTTGAACATCCATAAAATTAAAAGAGACCACGTCTGAAGGACATAACGCTTTCTCCAGTATAGGATTTTCATGTCGTACATACTAGCAATGGCGGGAATTTTCATAGCAAAATGCGCCAGTCTGTAAGGCATTGTCGTTATGACGTAAGCAAAACTGACGAAGAGGAGCATGCGCGTTAGATGTTGCGAATCGGTCTTTCTTTCTTGAGTGGAGTCCATCTTTCTTCTCTCCTTCGCAGCTTGTCGTAAGGTGATGATGATAATGATGTTGCATGTAAAAATGACAAGAAATGGCAGAGCGGTGCCGAAAACCATGTGGTAGCCGGTAATGAGCAGGCCGATGACCTCAGCATAAGCTGCGGGGACAGATATGAAAGTAGCATACAGTCCTGAAAATGAAGACGAGATGTAAGTGCGTGTTATCTCCGAAAATAGACGAGAGTAGGCAGAGGTAGGCCTCTGCCGAAGAGAAAGTGCGAAGGAAAGAAGCTGGAGTAGAAAAAGCCTCCTTCGCTTGCATCCGGTTGGTTTCAATAACGATAGGGACATACCGAGTTCAGTGTCCTTGAAGTAATGCAAAGCAAAGAAGATGTGTCCGTTTAGTAGAGAAATGGTTATGAAGATCAGAAGAACGGTGACTCTTGCCCGATGAGTGGTGCACAGTCTTTGAGCATCCATTGGGAATCTGACGGCGATCAGACGGTCAACGGACATGCCAGCCAGAAAGAGACCTGACAAGGTGCTGCTGGTGTGGAGAACATACCCCTGAAATCTGATGTCATGAAAAAAGACACGAAATATTGTGACTGAGAAAGACAACAATGAAGAAATCGTTCGATTCGTTTCTTTCTCTTGGCTTGTGGTGGTGATTGCTCACAGCTCGTCTTGAATGTAAAGGAGCATTCCTTGTTCCGAATCACCGCCATCATTCTTTCCAGCAGTAACGCCAGGTCGGCGACACCCATCGCTGTCATGTAGATACAGGGAGACAACCGCCTGTTGTGTCGCCGAGTGGCGACGATAATGGCCATCACATTCCCTGGTATACCCACAACCACTGGCGTCAACCAGAAATAAAACACGAATGCGATGTCGTCCGAATCTTGAACATTTCGTTCACTCGTTGCTTCCGTCGTGGTACGAATCATCATCATCCGCTCAGTTTAGAAAAAGTATCAGATGTACGGTACACGGTTTGTGCCGTTCAGATTTCTGCGGATGACAAACCAAGCAGAATTGGTCAGCCGTGACGGCGTACGTTACAAGTCTGCATAACTCGTTTAGGATGTCGATGGAGGGGCGAATGTTTATTCACAGAGCTGCATCCTGACCATAATTGTTCAATCGAAGGAAGTGATCGAGTCAGCAGTAAACACCCAAGGCCATCCTTTCTATTTGGAGCGATAATTCTATAAGTTGTCAACAACTTGCTTGTAACTTACATTCCCAGAATAGAATTCTGTCATGAATCGGTGAAGGTGTTATAGTGGAATTCAGGTGAGGAGATGAAGGCAACTGAAATGACACTCTACCGACATTTCAACACATGGGCAATAATCTGCTTTGCATCATTACGGTACTTTTTCCCACCCCCAAGACAATACAGATAAAAGTTAATAGAATAGTTAAACATCCAAACAATTAAAAGGGACCATGTCTGAACGACATAACGCTTTCTCCAAAATAGGATTTTCAGATCGTACATGTTCGCAATGGCAGGAATTTTCATTGCAAAGTGGTTAAATCTATAGGGCAAGGTCGTTATGACGTAGGCAAAACTAACGAAGAGGAGCATGCGCGTTAGATGTTGCGAATCGGTCTTTCTTTCTTGAGTGACGTCCATCTTTCTTCTCTCCTTCGCTGCTTGTCGTAAGGTGATGATGATGAGGATATTGCAGGTCAAAATGATAAGAAACGGCAGGATGGTGCCGAAAACCATGTGGAAGCCGGTTATTAGCATTTCAATAACCTCGGCATTATCTATTTCATTGACAGTTATGACCGTGGCATATAATCCTGAAAATATAAAAAGTACGTTCTGGAGGTGTCATCTTCAAGAACAAACAGAAGCAAGAGCAGCAATCGTGTAAAAAAATTAATGTAGTCGAATGTAGCGTCATGACGCGATTTAGTTTCACGAACTGGCGCCACGTGCCTCCACGGGGCACAGCTGATCGTACTTCAAACAGCCTTCCGTCTGCTGCAGCCGGCTACTGGCTTATTGGTTAGATATTTTCTACTGACCATAACACAAGCATGACGGGTCTGTAGCGCGGATTTGGTTACTTTCGAAAGATTTTATGTTTTTCCCTCCAATTTTCGTGATTTTCTGGCCAGAAATATGCACGGGGAGCTCAAGAGAATTTACCATCGATACCAACTTCAGAGTGATGTTCCACATACGGGCGAAAAGCAAAAATCGAAGACGATACGATCGAATTAGGAGTACTTTGAATATGTCCTGTAAATCCTGCACTCATACACTAAACGGTGTTTATGAAGGGTCAAAAGTCGATGCCCCTAAATCAAGGCATGCAGCCTACAACGTCACGGCCTTTTACAGCGCCACTGGGACGCTGTGGTGAATTCTGACGTTACGTCATGGGCAAGGAATTCGCCCGAACTGGATCGCTGTGTTTTTATATATTAAAGTATATGTCTGTACGTATGTGTGTGAAATATCAAGTCGATTTTATGACGATAACATTGTTTTTGCAGCCTCCCAAAAAGTTAGTGTGTCAGATCAGGCTGTGAATGGGATATGAAATGCTTTGTTGACCGGGCAGTTTTGCTCTCAAAGTCACCCGTTTATTTCCATGAAGAGAAGTTTTGATTGTTGTGAGACCATTTTTATATGTTAAAGTATATGTCTGTACGTATGTGTGTGAAATATCAAGTCGATTTTATGACGATAACATTGTTTTTGCAGCCTCCCAAAAAGTTAGTGTGTCAGATCAGGCTGTGAATGGGATATGAAATGCTTTGTTGACCGGGCAGTTTTGCTCTCAAAGTCACCCGTTTATTTCCATGAAGAGAAGTTTTGATTGTTGTGAGACCATTTTTATATGTTAAAGTATATGTCTGTACGTATGTGTGTGAAATATCAAGTCGATTTTATGACGATAACATTGTTTTTGCAGCCTCCCAAAAAGTTAGTGTGTCAGATCAGGCTGTGAATGGGATATGAAATGCTTTGTTGACCGGGCAGTTTTGCTCTCAAAGTCACCCGTTTATTTCCATGAAGAGAAGTTTTGATTGTTGTGAGACCATTTTTATATGTTAAAGTATATGTCTGTACGTATGTGTGTGAAATATCAAGTCGATTTTATGACGATAACATTGTTTTTGCAGCCTCCCAAAAAGTTAGTGTGTCAGATCAGGCTGTGAATGGGATATGAAATGCTTTGTTGACCGGGCAGTTTTGCTCTCAAAGTCACCCGTTTATTTCCATGAAGAGAAGTTTTGATTGTTGTGAGACCATTTTTATATGTTAAAGTATATGTCTGTACGTATGTGTGTGAAATATCAAGTCGATTTTATGACGATAACATTGTTTTTGCAGCCTCCCAAAAAGTTAGTGTGTCAGATCAGGCTGTGAATGGGATATGAAATGCTTTGTTGACCGGGCAGTTTTGCTCTCAAAGTCACCCGTTTATTTCCATGAAGAGAAGTTTTGATTGTTGTGAGACCATTTTTATATGTTAAAGTATATGTCTGTACGTATGTGTGTGAAATATCAAGTCGATTTTATGACGATAACATTGTTTTTGCAGCCTCCCAAAAAGTTAGTGTGTCAGATCAGGCTGTGAATGGGATATGAAATGCTTTGTTGACCGGGCAGTTTTGCTCTCAAAGTCACCCGTTTATTTCCATGAAGAGAAGTTTTGATTGTTGTGAGACCATTTTTATATGTTAAAGTATATGTCTGTACGTATGTGTGTGAAATATCAAGTCGATTTTATGACGATAACATTGTTTTTGCAGCCTCCCAAAAAGTTAGTGTGTCAGATCAGGCTGTGAATGGGATATGAAATGCTTTGTTGACCGGGCAGTTTTGCTCTCAAAGTCACCCGTTTATTTCCATGAAGAGAAGTTTTGATTGTTGTGAGACCATTTTTATATGTTAAAGTATATGTCTGTACGTATGTGTGTGAAATATCAAGTCGATTTTATGACGATAACATTGTTTTTGCAGCCTCCCAAAAAGTTAGTGTGTCAGATCAGGCTGTGAATGGGATATGAAATGCTTTGTTGACCGGGCAGTTTTGCTCTCAAAGTCACCCGTTTATTTCCATGAAGAGAAGTTTTGATTGTTGTGAGACCATTTTTATATGTTAAAGTATATGTCTGTACGTATGTGTGTGAAATATCAAGTCGATTTTATGACGATAACATTGTTTTTGCAGCCTCCCAAAAAGTTAGTGTGTCAGATCAGGCTGTGAATGGGATATGAAATGCTTTGTTGACCGGGCAGTTTTGCTCTCAAAGTCACCCGTTTATTTCCATGAAGAGAAGTTTTGATTGTTGTGAGACCATTTTTATATGTTAAAGTATATGTCTGTACGTATGTGTGTGAAATATCAAGTCGATTTTATGACGATAACATTGTTTTTGCAGCCTCCCAAAAAGTTAGTGTGTCAGATCAGGCTGTGAATGGGATATGAAATGCTTTGTTGACCGGGCAGTTTTGCTCTCAAAGTCACCCGTTTATTTCCATGAAGAGAAGTTTTGATTGTTGTGAGACCATTTTTATATGTTAAAGTATATGTCTGTACGTATGTGTGTGAAATATCAAGTCGATTTTATGACGATAACATTGTTTTTGCAGCCTCCCAAAAAGTTAGTGTGTCAGATCAGGCTGTGAATGGGATATGAAATGCTTTGTTGACCGGGCAGTTTTGCTCTCAAAGTCACCCGTTTATTTCCATGAAGAGAAGTTTTGATTGTTGTGAGACCATTTTTATATGTTAAAGTATATGTCTGTACGTATGTGTGTGAAATATCAAGTCGATTTTATGACGATAACATTGTTTTTGCAGCCTCCCAAAAAGTTAGTGTGTCAGATCAGGCTGTGAATGGGATATGAAATGCTTTGTTGAGCGGGCAGTTTTGCTCTCAAAGTCACCCGTTTATTTCCATGAAGAGAAGTTTTGATTGTTGTGAGACCATTTTTATATGTTAAAGTATATGTGTGTACGTATGTGTGTGAAATATCAAGTCGATTTTATGACGATAATATTGTTTTTGCTGCCTCCCAAAAAGTTGGTGTGTCAGATCAGACTGTGAATGGGATATGCTTTGTTGAGCGGGCAGTTTTGCTCTCAAAGCACCCGTTTATTTCCATGAAGAGAAGTTTTGATTGTTATGAGACCATTTCACAGCGAGCTCAACGGAGCTGACGCATGCTCGTCATGACGCGATTTAGTTTCACGAACTGGCGCCACGTGCCTCCACGGGGCACAGCTGATCGCACTTCAAACAGCCTTCCGTCCGCTGCAGCCGGTACTGGCTTATTGGTTAGATGTTTTCTACTGACCATAACACAAGCATGACGGGTCTGTACCCGCGGATTTGGTTACTTTCGAAATATTTGATGTTTTTCCCTCCAATTTTCGTGATTTTCTGGCCAGAAATATGCACGGGGAGCTAGAATTTACCATAGATACCAACTTCAGAGTGATGTTACTGCCACATATGGGCGAAAAGCAAAAATCGAAGACGATACGATCAAATTAGGAGTATCTCTGAATATGTCCTGTAAATCCTGCACTAATACACTAAACGGTGTTTAAAATAGATGAAGGGTCAAAAGTCGATACCCCGAAATCAAGGCATGCAGCCTACAACGTCACGGCCTTTTACAGCGCCACTGTGGGACGCTGTGGTGAAGTCTGACGTTACGTCATGGGCAAGGAATTCGCCCGAACTGGATCGCTGTGTAAAATTATTAAGAAGCGTAAATTCTTTCCTTTTGGCAGTTCCCAAATCCAACATAGAGTACAAAAAACGACAGAAAAAATGATAGTAAACATAAAGTCGTCTCCGAATTTCGCAAATTTTCGACCCCAACCGGGGTCGGTCTTCCTCTATCAGGCACTTTCTATATAGTAGAGATCCCAGAAGTGAAATTCTGGGCCCTACTAGAAAGTGCCTGATGAAGAGGTCGAAAATTTGCGAAATTCGGAGTCGTAGACGACTTTTCGCCAGTTCCCAATGTCGATAACGATGATTTGAGACAGGAGACATACCGAGTCCGTTGTCTTTGAAGTACTGCATTGCAAAGAAGACGTGGCCATTTAGTAGAGAAATGATGAGAAAGGTAACAAAAACGGTGACTCTTGCCCGATGGGTGGTGCACAGTCTTTGAGCGTCCATGGGAAATCTGACGGCGATCAGTCGATCAACGGACATGCAAGCCAAGTATAGGCCAGACAAGATGCTGCTGGTGTAGAGGAAGTATCCTTGAACTCTGATGTAGAAAATAGGAGGAATCAGTTCGTCATCACGAAGTGGATTTCATAGAAGCTATTAGCAACAGAGGCGTTGCTAGCTTTTATGGCCTGGGGGGAGTTGGACGGGGGGAGGCAAAATTTGTTTGAGTCTAGAGAGCGAAGCCAGGGGGCTCAGCGTCCGCCCCATCCTCTCAGATGCATTTTCCCCACATCTGACACCACAATACATGTAGCTTGGCTTGGAAGAGGGGAAATGACCTTTTAGAGGAAACATTTGTGTGGTCCCTTTTTGCTTGGGGGGGGGGGGCTGAGCAATAGTCATCAAATTTCTCAACGCTGTCTCGTCTTGTGACAGGAACTTTCTTTCGATTCCTCTCATCAGACAAAACGACGTGGACAGCTTCTAGACTGGAGACCTAACTGAGAGGGAAAAATGTCATCGGACCTACCTGATCCACCACAAAGGTTCTGTAACGAGTCCATGATCGAGGAGCCCCTTGTTCAGAATCACAGCCATCAACCTCTCAAGCAGTAACGCCAGGTCGGCGACACCCATCGCTGTCATGTAGATACAGGGGGATAACCGCCTGTTGTGTCGCCGACTGGCTACTATAATGGCCATCACGTTGCCTGGTATGCCCACAAAAACTGGTATCAGCCAGAAGTAAAACATGTACGAGATATCGTCCGATTCACCAATATATCGTTCAAGGGTTGTTGCCGTCATTGTGTATACGTCAGTCTGGTCGGCTGTCAAATTAAGCAAGATCTATGCCGAAGATTTCACAAAACCCCGCACATTTGTGGCAAGTAAAATGAGTCGGAAGTTGCATTTCCCATCACAATAGTTCTGAACCTCGTGGAAGTGGGTAGGGCCTACCCTCTAAGCCTTCCATGGGAAGGTCCGTGGCAACATGTCATCACTGCGTGTAGTGATGATTTGCGGACATTTGTCGGCATCTTCCCAGTTAGACACTAAAAATATTCACGCTGTATAGGTTATTCGTAATCAGTTTATTTTCGAATCAAAACGAAGGTCATTCTGTCTATTTTGAGTATTAAATCATGACTTTTTCATTCGTGTAGCAATGGCGTTGAGTATTTTCGAATACATTTAGCATGTTAGAGCTGGCTTTCCATTGGAGCGTTTCCGTGCAGGCATTGTTTGTTTCCGCGCGGTGACTAAGGCTGCTTTTCCACGAGGCGTTTGCGGGCGCGGGTGGAAAAAATCGAACCAACGTATTTCCCATTAGCTGTTTCACCCGCACCCGCTCCCGCCACCGAAACCGCGTCCGCAAACGTCTCGTTATGGCAGCCTTAGGCTGCTTTTCCACGAGACGTTCGCGGGCGGAAACGCGCCAATGGAAAGCCGCCCTAAAGCTGCTTTTCCACGAGACGTTTGCGGACGCGGTTTCGGTGGCGGGAGCGGGTGCGGGTGAAACAGCTAATGGGAAATACGTTGGATGGAATTTTTTCAGCCGTGCCCGCCTCCTATTCCGCGCCCGCAAACGCCTTTTTACAGGTGGACATTCTTTACTGTTAGACCTCTGTAATATCTGCAGTTGCACTCAATCTGCCAGTGTTCCCATGCAATAGAGCGACGGAAACACATGCACGTCAATCTGTGAAATTCAGCAGCTGAACACCCAGCAACGAGGACGTCAAATACCACGCTTACAGAGTGTATTTCTTATCGAACAACATACCTAAGACAAAAAGGTATCAGTAAAACTGTTTAGGCCTATTACTGCAGGGTGACATACTTGCAATGTACAGTTTGGGCCCTTCAACAGCCACGAATAGACAACTCCTCTAAGGGGTATTATACATGTACCTTCTGAGTGCAGATTCTCCTATCGACACTTACATAAACTGAGAACAACCTGCTTTGCATCATTACGGTACTTCTTCCCACCTCCAAGACAATACAGATAAAAGTTAATAGAATAGTTGAACATCCAAACAATTAGAAGAGACCATGCCTGAACGACATAACGCTTTCTCCAGTATAGGATTTTCAGGTCATACATGCTCGCAATGGCGGGAATTTTCATGGCGAAGTGGTTTAGTCTATAGGGCAAGGTCGTTATGACGTAAGCAAAACTGACGAAGAGGAGCATGCGCGTTAGATGTTGCGAATCGGTCTTTCTTTCTTGAGTGGCGTCCATCTTTCTTCTCTCCTTCGCTGCTTGTCGGAGGGTGAAAATAATAATTATATTGGACGTGAAAATGATAGCAAATGGCAGGATGGTGCCGAAAACCATGTGGAAGCCAGTAATAAGTAGCTCGAACATTTCTTGACCTTTTCCAAATGACACAACTGTTGCATACAGACCTGAAAAAAGATGGAAGAAAATGATATTGCACTTCATGTAGACGGCTCTCATCAGACGTCATTTGGTATCACCAAGAAAGAATACAATATACATGTATTCATATCCTGAAACGTCACAGAACTAGTAAGTCGGAAGACTTACTGGACCTGGTGTGGATTTTTTTTCAGCGGCTCCTGCATTCAGCCAAACAGGTTTGTGTTGACACTGATTCCGACAAAGCTTGCTGGTGTCCAGGAACCAATTTTTTTGTATTCAAACGAGAGTTCTGCTTTCTCACCCAATTCATTATCCTTGAAGTAATCCCACACGTAGAAACCGTGTATATCAATTCCTCCGATTACTACAGAGATAACGAGAACAGTGACTCTGGCCCGACGAGTGGTACACAGTCTCTGGGCGTCCATTGGGAATCTGACGGCGATGAGACGGTCGATGGACATACAAGCCAGGAAGAGACCTGATAGGAGACTGCTGGTGTGCAGGACATAACCCTGTACTCTGATGTGGAAAAAAGTGATGGATGTCTGATGATCATTTAAGAACGTTGCATTTGACGGCAATCAGATGGTCAATCGGACAAGACAAAAATATATCTGACAAGATGCTACTATTGGGTAAAGGCTGACATTGAAACTGTACGAGGAAGGACGGGGTATCAGGAAGAATCTAAATGCAGTACCCAGCTTTCCTTTAACTAATACATTATACCGGAGACAGTGCTTTCTTACTTAGCCGGACAGACCAGGCGGTCAACCATGCCAAACAGACTGGAGAGTTTGTTGGAGGAGCAATATTTGAATGGTTGATCAATGTAACTCACCTAAACCACCACAAGGGTTCTGTAACTATTTCATGATCGAGGAGTCCCTTGTTCAGAATCACAGCCATCAACCTCTCCAGCAGTAACGCCAGGTCGGCGACACCCATCGCTGTCATGTAGATACAGGGGGACAACCGCCTGTTGTGTTTTCTACTAGCTACTATAATGGCCATCACGTTTCCCGGTATACCCACGAAGACCGGTATCAGCCAGAAGTAAAACATGTACGAGATATCGTCCGATTCACCAACATATCGTCCGAGTGTTCCTGCCGTCATGGTATACGTCATCATGGTTGGCTAAATCAAAAATACGTTCACCAGTCTACTGAGAGTTCAGTATTCTCGTCTGCCTTGACCGAATACACAACAACACGTTCGCATGCCTTTAGAGGGTGTGGATGACCGTCTGTCATCATGAATGCGGCCCAGACACATCGTCATTTCCCAACTGCATAGATCGAAGAAAGCGTTGATTTCTATTTGCGAAAACAAGTGGGAAATCCAATTATAACTCAAGGTCACTTTGTCTATTTTCATGAGCAAACCAGAAAATAGCCTCCGAGTTGAGTATTTCTGTACTGGTTACTAAAAGCAAAAATAGATATCTATTTTTGCTAAAAGTTACAGCTACTAAAAGGTACAGCTGGGGTACCTTTCTGGTAAAATCACAGAGTCCTTGGGACTGTTTCCATGTTTAACTAATGAAATCCCTTCTGTTCAAGATTAATCGTTGAACGAAACTCTTCACATCCTAACTCTTAGTGAAACTTAAATATTTTGATGATGATTTGCTTTGCATCATTACGGTACTTTCTTCCTCCACCGAGACAATAAAGGTAAAAGTTGATAGAATAGTTGAACATCCAAAAAATTAAAAGAGACCACGCCTGAACGATATAACGCTTTCTCCAGTATAGAATTTTCAGGTCATACATGCTCGCAATGGCAGGAATTTTCACAGCGAAGTGGTATAGTCTATAGGGCAAGGTCGTTATGACGTAAGCGAAACTGACGAAGAGGAGCATGCGCGTTAGATGTTGCGAATCGGCCTTTCTTTCTTGAGTGCCATCCATCTTTCTTCGCTCCTTCGCTGCTTGTCGTAAGGTAAAAATGATGAGGATGTTGCAGGTGAAAATGATTAGAAATGGTATAGGATGGTGCCGAAAACCATGTGGAAGCCAGTAATAAGTAACTCCAACATTTCCTGACCTTTTCCAATTGATACAACTGTCCCGTACAGACCTGAAGAATAACAATGTTAAGTTATGAGAAAAGGATAATTTTGAATTCCGGAAATTATCGTAACGTTTTTAGGTACGGTACTGTAGAACCCGTGTAAGTCGGTGGAAAATAATGCCCTGCATTTCACTGGAGAAGCTTGCATCTCGCGTGGAAGAAGATTCTCACAAACCCCAGAAAGCCAAATGATTTAACAGCAGTCAACAGTCTACTGCTCCCTCACCAAGTATTTTGTCCTTGAAGTAATGCCACACGTAGAAACCATGAACATCAATCCCTGCAATTACTACAGAGATAACGAGAACAGTGGCTCTTGCCCGATGAGTGGTGCATAGTCTCTGGGCGTCCATTGGGAATCTGACGGCGATCAGACGGTCGATGGACATACAAGCCAGGAAAAGCCCTGATAAGATGCTGCTGGTGTGGAGGATATACCCCTGTACTCTGACGTCATGGATCGGAAAAGGAATTAACTTTGAATGAACTACGTTCAAGAATACAATGTATCATGTAATATAGGCCTACTCGTAGTCTGACGGCAATCAGACGGTCAGTCGACATTTAACCACAAAATGATCTGTCAAGTTGCTACTGATGCGACTGGCAGAAAGGGAGACCTCGAACTGGTGTGAGGAAGTGTTCGAAGAAAGAAGAATAGGCATTTCTTCAAGTCAAATCTTGTACCTGAGAGGCACGTCTTTCTTACTCTGCTAGACAGACATAGGCCCGTATTTTAGACCGTCCCTTAACGTTAAGGTCGACCTAAGTCTATTGTAAAATCATCCCTGCAAACAATAGCTAAAGCTAAACCTTAATAGAGTTAAGGAAGCTTCTAGAATACGGCCCAATAGATTTAAGGTGGACCTTAATGTTAAGGAACGTTCTAAAATACGGCCCATAGACTGTCAGTCAAACGAAACACAGTTGCAATGTAGAAGCAATATTTGAACGGATGGTTGATGTATGTACGTGTAACTCACCTAAACCACCACAACGGTTCTGTAACGAGTCCGTGATCAAGGAGCCCCTTGATCAGGATCACCATCATCAACCTCTCCAGCAGTAACGCCAGGTCGGCGACACCCATCGCTGTCATGTAGATACAGGGAGACAACCGCCTGTTTTGTCGTCGACTGGCTACTACAATGGCCATCACATTTCCCGGTATACCCACAACCACTGGTATCAGCCAGAAGAAAAGTATGTACGAGATATCGTCAGATTCGCCAGCATCTCGTACAAGTGTTCCTGTCGTCATGTTATGCGTCGTCATGTTTGGTTGGCAAAACACACACTACACAAAGTCCATGTGCAGTTCATCAGTTGTCAGTCTACTGAGAGGTTGTTACTGATCCGCCTGGACCCTTACAAGACAGGACTCCCGCTTGCATTCGAAGACGTGATGCGTCATGCTTTTGCCACACCGGAAGGAACCGTTGATTTGCAACAATAATGTAAGGAATCGAAATACAACTCAAGGTCACACTGTCTATATTCATGGATACATCAGAAAATAGACTCCGAGTTAAATATGACGATATTAGTTACTTATAGCACAGCACCACCTTATTGTAAAACTGTGTATAAACAGTTAGGGAGTGCACGAGGCTGTTGCCAAAAAAAACATGTACAGGTATTGGGTCATATCATAAATAGATCTATTTATGGTCATATGAATAAAGACCAGTAAATGCTTTTACTTCCATTTTGCAATACAAATGCACTAGGCAATGCTGTACAAATCTGAAGTAAAAGCATTTGCTAGTCTTTATTCATATGACCCATTATAGATAAGAGATTTTCTCAGTCTAAACACGATTTCATGATTGACGAAATTCAGGACAATTTTATCGTTGATGGGATGCATGACTGACTGTGTAATGGTAACTTCCACCATTACCACTCTGTTCTTCACTTGAACAATCTCATGATAACCTGCTTTGCATCGTTACGGTACTTTCTTCCTCCACCAAGACAATAGAGGTAAAAGTTGAGAGAATAGTTGAACATCCAAACAACTAAAAGAGACCATGACTGAACGACATAACGCTTTCTCCAATATAGGATTTTCAGATCGTACATGCTCGCAATGGCGGGAATTTTCATGGCGAAGTGGTTTAGTCTATAGGGCAAGGTCGTTATGACGTAAGCAAAACTGACGAAGAGGAGCATGCGCGTTAGATGTTGCGAATCGGCCTTTCTTTCTTGAGTGGCATCCATCTTTCTTCTCTCCTTTGCTGCTTGTCGGAGGGTGAAAATGATGAGGATGTTGCAGACGAAAATGATAAGAAAAGGTAGGATTGTGCCGAAAACCATGTGGAAGCCGGTCATAAGTAGCTCGAACATTTCCTGACCTTTTTCTAATGACACAACTGATGCAAACAGACCTGAAAAATACGACGAAATATGCAGGTGCAGTGCATATCGAAACTTTACTTCGGACTTCACTTAGTGCTAAAAGAAATGCTATCCTTCTTTTTTTCACCGTCGCGATTTTGCATTAGAATCAATACGACATGTACGAGCTGCTTTCGAATAGGAAATTCGGAAGGATTATGCACTTGGTTAATAACCATATTTCAGCGTCGTCCCACAATCATCAAAGAAGATTCTTGAGAAAGCTTCGCCAAGTGATCAGATTCAGGATACGGTTGTAACTATCAAAACTGGCTCTGTTCCCTCACCTAATTCATTGTCCTTGAAGTAATCCCACACGTAGAAATTGTGTACATCAATCCCTGCAATTACCACAGAGATAAAGAGAACAGTGACTCTGGCCCGATGAGTGGTGCACAGTCTCTGGGCATCCATTGGGAATCTGACGGCGATGAGACGGTCGATGGACATGCAGGCCAGGAAGAGACCTGATAGGAGACTGCTGGTGTGCAGAATATAGCCCTGTGCTCTGTTGTAGAAAAAGTAAATGTTCTATTTGACGGCAATCAGATGGTCAATCGGATAAGCCAAAAATATATCGGACAAGATCTCAACAGTAAGAATCTAAACACAGTGCCCAGCTTTCCTTTAACTCATACATTGGCTGGTATTCACAAAAGTTAGCAAATGCTTTCACTCAAGATTTGCACAGCAGTGTCCAATGTAAATGTACTACAAAATTTAAAGTAAAAGCATTTGCTAGCTTTTAGAAATACATGTATCAGTCATAACCTGAGACACTGCTTTCTTAGTTATAGCCGGACAGACCAGGCGGTCAACCATGCCAAACAGACTGGAGAGTTTGTTGGAGGAGCAATATTTGAATGGTTGATCAATGTAACTCACCTAAACCACCACAAGGGTTCTGTAACTATTTCATGATCGAGGAGCCCCTTGTTCAGAATCACAGCCATCAACCTCTCCAGCAGTAACGCCAGGTCGGCGACACCCATCGCTGTCATGTAGATACACGGAGACAACCGCCTATTGTGTTTTCTGCTAGCTACTATAATGGCCATCACGTTTCCTGGTATGCCCACGAAGACAGGTATCAGCCAGAAGTAAAACATGTACGAGATATCGTCCGATTCACCAACATATCGTCCGAGTGTTCCTGCCGTCATGGTAGGCCTATACGTCATCATGGTTGGCTAAAACACAAATACGTCCAGCAGTCTACTAAAACAAATAGAGGCCTCTATGTTCTCGTCTGCCTTGACCGAATACACAACAACACGTTCGCATGCCTTTAGAGGGTGTGAATGACCGAACGTCTGTCGTCATGAATGCGGCCCAGACACATCGTCATTTCCCAACTGCATAGATCGAAGAAAGCATTGACTTGCATTTGCGAAAACAAGTGGGAAATCCAATTATAACTCAAGGTCACTTTGTCTATTTTCATGAGTAAACCAGAAAATAGGCTCCGAGAAAAGCATTGCTATATTGGTTACTTACAGTTACAGCTACTAAAAGGTACAGCTAGGGTACATTGATGATAAAATCACCGAGTCCACGGGACTGTTTCCATGTTTAGCTAATGAAATCCCTCTGTTCAGGATTAAACATTTAACGTAACATTCTTAACTCTTAGCGACACTTAAAGGGACTCTAGAGGCAGCTCGCCATTAGGCTACTATCAGTACCGGTTCTTCGGCCAGGCGGCGCCACTTTAACGTAATAATCACTGGTACGAGGTATTCAACCTGGGTTTTCCCCGTGGTTTTCCCCTGCCATGCTGGCTGCCTCTAGAGGCCCTTTAAACATTCTGATGATGATTTGCTTTGCATCATTACGGTACTTTCTTCCTCCGCCAAGACAATAAAGGTAAAAGTTGAGAGAATAGTTGAACATCCAAAAAATTAAAAGAGACCACGCCTGAACGATATAACGCTTTCTCCAGTATAGTATTTTCAGATCGTACATGCTCGCAATGGCAGGAATTTTCATGGCGAAGTGGTATAGTCTATAGGGCAAGGTCGTTATGACGTAAGCAAAACTGACGAAGAGGAGCATGCGCGTGAGGTGTTGCGAATCGGCCTTTCTTTCTTGAGTGGCGTCCATCTTTCTCCTCTCCTTCGCTGCTTGTCGTAAGGTGAAAATGATGAGGACGTTGCAGGTGAAAATGATTAGAAATGGAAGGATGGTGCCGAAAACCATGTGGAAGCCAGTAATAAGTAACTCCAACATTTCCTGACCTTTTCCAATTGATACAACTGTCCCGTACAGACCTGAAGAAATAACAAAGTTAAGTTAGGAGAACAAGATAATTTCCGGAAAAGCATTATCGTAACGTTTTTAGGCACTCTAGAACCGGTAGGTCGGACGAATAGTGCGCTTCATTTCACGGAGAAGCTTGCGTCTCGCGTGGAAGTAGATTCTCACAAAGCCCAGAAAGCCAAGTGATTTAACCGTCAACAGACTACTACTCCCTCACCTAGTTCTTTGTCCTTGAAGTAGTCCCACACGTAGAAACCATGAACATCAATCCCTGCAATTACCACAGAGATAACGAGGACAGTGGCTCTGGCCCGACGAGTGGTGCACAGTCTTTGGGCGTCCATTGGGAATCTGACGGCGATCAGACGATCGATGGACATACAAGCCAGGAAAAGCCCTGATAAGATGCTGCTGGTGTGGAGGATGTACCCCTGTACTCTGACGTCATGGATCGGAAAAGGAATTAACTCTGAATGAACTACGTTCAAGAATACAATGTATCATGCAATATAGGCCTACTCGTAGTCTGATGGCAATCAGATGGTCAGTCGACCTTTAGCCAGAAAATGATATGTCGAGCTGCTTTTGATGCGACTGGCAGAAAGGGAGACCTAGAATTGGTGTGAGGAAGTGTTAGAAGAAGAAAAGGCGTTTCTTCAAATCAAATCTTGTACTAGTAGGCCCCTACCCGAGAGGCACTTCTTTCTTACTCTGCTGGACAGACATACACTGTTAGTCAAACGAAAACGTTGCCATGTATAGAAGCAATATTTGAACGGATGGTTGATGTACGTGTAACTCACCTCAACCACCACAAAGGTTCTGTAACGAGTCCATGATCGAGGAGCCCCTTAAGAATTACCATCATCAACCTCTCCAGCAGTAGCGCCAGGTCGGCGACACCCATCGCTGTCATGTAGATACACGGAGACAACCGCCTGTTGTGTCGTCGACTGGCTACTAAAATGGCCATAACATTTCCTGGTATTCCCACAACCACTGGTATCAACCAGAAGAAAATTATGTAAGAGATATCGTCAGATTCGCCAGCATCTCGTTCAAGTGTTCCTGTCGTCATGTTATGCGTCGTCATGTTTGGTTGGCAAAAACACTAAACGTAGAAGTCCATGTGCAGTTCAGTGTAGGCCTACTGATCTGCCTGGACCCTTACAAGACAGGACTCCCGCTTGCATTCGAAGACGTGATGCGTCATGCTTTTGCCACACCGGAAGGAACCGTTGATTTGCAACAATAACGTAAGGAATCGAAATATAACTCAAGGTCACACTGTCTATGGATACATCAGAAAATAGACTCTGAGTTAAATATAACGATATCATTTACTTATAGCACAGTACCACCTTGATGTACTGTGTATAAACAGTTACGGAGCTGTAAATTGCCAAAAAAACATGCACATGTATTATACATGTAGATAAAGAGATTTTCTCAGTCTAAACACGATTTCATGATTGACGAAATTCAGGACAATTTTACCGCTGATGGGATGCATGGCTGACTCTGCAATGGTAACTTCCACCATTCCCACTCTGTTCTTCCTATCCCTAATAACCCTTCAACAACCTCATGATAACCTGCTTTGCATCGTTACGGTACTTTCTTCCTCCCCCAAGGCAATAAAGGTAAAAGTTGATAGAATAGTTAAACATCCAAAAAATTAAAAGAGACCACGTCTGAATGACATAACGCTTTCTCCAGTATAGGATTTTTAGATCGTACATGCTCGCAATGGCGGGAATTTTCATGGCGAAGTGGTTTAGTCTATAGGGCAAGGTCGTTATGACGTAAGCGAAACTGACGAAGAGGAGCATGCGCGTTAGATGTTGCGAATCGGCCTTTCTTTCTTGAGTGGCATCCATCTTTCTTCTCTCCTTCGCGGCTTGTCGTAAGGTGAAAATGATGAGGATGTTGCAGACGAAAATGATAAGAAATGGTAGAATGGTGCCGAAAACCATATGGAAGCCGGTCATAAGCAGCTCGAACATTTCCTGACCTTTTTCTAATGACACAACTGTTGCATACAGACCTGAAAAATACGACGAAAAGTGAGTGAGCAGTGCACATTGAAACTTCACTTTGGACGAGACTTATGGTGCTAAAAGAATGTCCCAGGTCCTCTTTTTTCCACCGTCGCGTATCTGCATTAGAATCAATACGACCTAGTGGGCCTACTTTCGAATAGGGAATTCCGAAGGAGTTCAAAGCCTGTTTCCACCACAGCGAATTCCGCCGTGGTTTGCGGCGACCGGAGCGGTGGTTTTTCACAGGCATTGAGATAATCAACAGGCCACGTATTGTTAAACAATGGAGTCAAACCCTGTGAAAACAAACCACAGAGGAATTCGCTGTAGTGGAAACGGGGCTTTATGCACTTGGGTGATGTCCATTTTTTCAGCATCGTCCCACATTCACCGAAGAAAATTCTTGAGATACCTTGCGACGAGTGATGAGATTCAGGATAGGGTTGCAACTATCAAAACTGACTCTGTTCCCTCACCTAATTCTTTGTCCTTGAAGTAATCCCACACGTAGAAATTGTGTACATTAACTCCTACAATTACTACAGAGATAAAGAGGACAGTGGCTCTTGCCCGACGAGTGGTGCACAGTCTTTGGGCGTCCATTGGGAATCTGACGGCGATCAAACGGTCGATGGACATACAAGCCAGGAAGAGACCTGACAAGATGCTGCTCGTGTATAGAATATAGACCTGGGATCTGTATGAGAGAGGATCGTAAATGGATGAACACGGAAAAATATAAATACCGAAGTTTTATTTCTATCTCTAAGATTACTTTACAGTGGTTCCTTACCTTGTGGAAAAGATGTACATGTAGATAGGGTCAATCATGCATTGAATTACAGTGGAGGGTTTGTCGAGGGAACAATATCAGGCCTAGTTGAAAAAATATCATTAATGAAACTCACCTAAACCACCACAAAGGTTCCGTAACGAGTCCATGATCGAGGAGCCCCTTGTTCAGAATCACAGCCATCAACCTCTCCAGCAGTAACGCCAGGTCGGCGACACCCATCGCTGTCATGTAGATACAGGGAGACAACCGCCTGTTGTGTTTTCTGCTAGCTACAATAATGGCCATCACGTTTCCTGGTATACCGATCACGAGCGGTATTAGCCAGAAGTAAAACATGTACGAGATATCGTCAGATTCTCCAATATCTCGCCCGAGTGTTCCTGCCGTCATGGTGTGAGTCGTCATGGCTGGGTTTGCAGAACAGATGTTGGACAAAGAAAAGTTCCTCCAACAAAGAAGAGTTCCTCGAACAGTTCGTCAGTCTTCGAAGAGTTCAGTATAGACCTTTCCAACAAAGATGGCGGTCTAACAGTCCTCACCATACGACGTCAGAAGCTCTATACCATTCAAAGACTGATCGCCAATGGGGCGCTGAGGTACTCATGCAGTTTGGTAGTGTTACAATGTATATCATGCTTGGACAATGAATGGCCACGACGTCGTGTGGAATTCCTAGTATCAAAGGACTTGTTACATGACTACCTCTACCAACTACGTTGACATCATGTCCGCGCCCCGACACATTAGCTACATTAACTGCATTAGAACGATGATGTCGATGATTTGTATTGCGACAACAAGTGAGGAATCCAATTTTAACTCAAGGTCACTTTGTCTATTTTCGTAAATTACTGAAAATAGGCTCCGAGTTAAGCATGGCCATGGTTACTTATAGATATAAAGTATCATGTTAAAGATGTTTTGATCACACAGAGTGCATGGGACTGACTGTTGTCAAGTTTTAGGCAATAGGGAGGTTTAGAAATCAAACGATAAACGTGAACGTTAACCAGAACGTTATTTTTGAACCGGAAATGCAATGTAAAATCTGGTTAATAATGTATACAAGTACATGTAGTATGAAAAATAACGTTGTCGTAAAGTTTACGTTTATCGTTTGATTTCTAAACCTCCCTAATGAAATTTTTCCTCAAGATTCAAAAATGGACGACGTTAAGATCAAAATTTACAACATTTTTTGCGAATGAGCCATTCATCAGAAATAGCAATCTCGCCAAAGGAATTTATGACCGAGTGTAATGGAAACTCCCCATTGTTACCTCTCTGTCATTCCTCTCGCTACCGACACTGAAACAGTCCAGCAATGACCTGCTTTGCATCATTACGGTATTTTCTTCCTCCACCAAGACAATAAAGGTAAAAGTTGATAGAATAGTTGAACAGCCAAACAATTAAAAGAGACCATGTCTGAACGACATAACGCTTTCTCCAGTATAGGATTTTCAGATCGTACATGTTCGCAATGGCGGGAATTTTCATGGCGAAATGGTTAAGTCTATAGGGCAAGGTCGTTATGACGTAGGCAAAACTGACGAAGAGGAGCATGCGCGTTAGATGTTGCGAATCGGCCTTTCTTTCTTGAGTGGCGTCCATCTTTCTTCTCTCCTTCGCTGCTTGTCGTAAGGTGATGATGATGAGGATGTTGCAGGTGAAAATGATAAAAAATGGTAAAATGGTGCCGAAAACCATATGGAAGCCGGTTATGAGCATGTCAATAACCTCTGCATCATCTGTTCCAATAGATATGACCGATGCGTATAATCCTAAAAGAAATGGAAAAACGTGTTAACAGATAGGCCCAAGAACGCCAGATACATACAGGCAGAGTCGAAGCAATGTTGGACATCTCTGATGGCTTGCTATGCCACCTTCCGTTAGCCTTGAATGAAAGGGAAAGTAAAAGAAGTACGGAGTGGTACTCGTTGGGGGGGGGGGCGTTTCGGACTCCACCATTGGCTCGTGGCAGCATTGTCAGAAATGGTAATGAGTGATAAAAAGTAATGGAAGAAAATGATTCACCATACCGAGTTCATTGTCTTTGAAGTACCTCATCACAAAGAATATGTGTCCGTTTAGTAGAGAAATGGCTATGAAGATCATGACAACGGTGACTCTTGCCCGATGAGTTGTGCACAGTCTTTGAGCGTCCATGGGAAATCTGACGGCGATCAGTCGATCAACGGACATGCAAGCCAGAAACAGACCTGACAGGATGCTGCTGGTGTAGATGATGTAGACCAGAACCCTATGGTGGAAAGTAGTAAGATCTGGGGCCAATCACAAATCACGATGATGCTTGGTAATTGTTGACAGTTAGAAACTGATCGATTCAGTATTTTGTACGTTCCTGATTGGATAGATACATTGTGTAATTAGATGGTCGCGTTAAAAACGGACATGGATCACAGTAAGGCTGAGTTTACATTGAGGCACACGCTACACGAACACGCAAGCGAACAAAGGTTTCATGGGGATGAATCCTTTGTGAAGCCATTGTTCGCCTGCGTGTTCGTGTAGCATGTGCCTCGATGTAAACTCAGCCTAAGACTTCCGAAGGAACAACTATGGCACAGTCGGTCACCTACTCACCTAAACCACCACAGCGGTTCTGTAACGAGTCCATGATCGAGGAGCCCCTTGTTCAGAATCACAGCCATCAACCTCTCCAGCAGTAACGCCAGGTCGGCGACACCCATCGCTGTCATGTAGATACAGGGGGACAACCGCCTGTTGTGTCGCCGACTGGCGACTATAATGGCCATCACATTGCCCGGTATACCGATCACGAGCGGTATCAGCCAGAAGTAAAACATGTACGAGATCTCGTCGGTCGGACGTCCATGGACCTCCTGCATGAGGTCAATAGTTCCCGTCATTTCCGTTGACTGAGGCATTATCTGTAAAAAGGTGGTTTCGATCATGTGTAAAAGCAGTCATTGTGGGAAAGAGCATGTGTCCAAAACATCCACCTACAGACAGGATGCACAGCGAAAATTCCAGAGAGCACCGAAACTCATTGGTTTCGTGTCCCTGTGGTTAGAGGCCTGGGGCCATATTCATAAAACGACTTAAAGGACCACAGTATTGCTTCCCAATCCTGCGTTACACGTACCCGCGTTAAGGGAGACCTCTATTGACGACTTGGTAAACTACGCATGCTACTACGTGCATTGTAGTGTAATCATACATTCTCCAACACTGGGGCGAAAGGCTTAACTACAGTATTGAAGAATGGTTCCAGTGGCGCCGGCTGTCGACAGAAAGTGGCAATACCGTGGTGCTTTAAGTCTAAATGTGACACTTAGACTTTGTTCAACACAAAAGATAAGTACGACACTTTGACTTAAGTATGTTTATGAATATGGACCCTAGTGCCGCCAAAACCTGGGGATACTAACCGAAGGACGTAGGACAAGGCACCACTCGCCATCATGAAATTTGACCTCGGGACCCAAAGATGACGATTAGGCATCCGATAGTGTTCTTAACACGCTGGCTCCCATCGTCGAAGAGCAGCAAGTTGGAACCTAGTCGGAAATGAAAATGGAACCTCCACAATATGATCACTCCCTTTGTGGTACGGATCACTCCCTACGTTCTACTACCTACCGATTCAGTTCTTCCGCCTGGTGACTCCATCCATCCATTCAAGCAATAAAGTATGAATAAAGCAGAAAGTAAACGACGAACTTGTGATACGATAAACCACCACTCAGAGCTCTAGTATTCGTGCTACATGTTGTTGACAGGGAATATGTTCTAATACTAGAATCAGCTTAAACTGTCGATGGACCTTGTGTATATCGACGACATATTTTTGGTATAACTGACGACAAAGGATGTCAAATATAGCTCAAAGCAACTGCATGGAAATGGCAGCATTGCACTATATTAAAACAGAACATATCATACAGGAAAAGATGAAAAAACACCATGCATACGGTTTTGGAGGAACTTTCAAATTCGGACTGAAGACTTACAATGACTTGCATGTTTTCAGGAGGCAAGTCCGCAAGGCTTTCAGTAGCTATTCATACTTTGCTGGGGTGTCCTAACATAAGTTCGGATCTCTGAACCACCGTTTTCAACAAGCGCATCATGGTCAAGCTACAACGATGGCAGGTGATAGCTCAATAGAATATGCACTGTGTCTACATTATCTGGTCAAGGGTCCAGCTATTGATGAAAACTTTCCACAGCGTCCGAACATCTGTCTTCAAGAGCGGATGGTGAAAGCAGCACAACAGACTATAGTGAGAGTTCTGTGTAGTATTAGTCATAGGCCTATTGTTATCTACATACCTATTACATTGTAATGTCATGAGATAATCAACATCTGGGTTAATGATTAAGCGAGGTCTAACCTGATTTTCATTCGGCCTGGACACGGGTAACAAGTAACATCATTTTGAACGTCTCCACGCTCAGCTTTCGGTCATGAGTACGTACGCCAATTACAGCATCCTGTCGAAGAGTTACGATGAGAATCGGTCAGCAGTAGCCGCCCAGCACTACATCGGTGGCTTCATCACCAGACTAGGGAAGCCTTTACACGATCTACATCTCCTGGACGCCGGTTGCGGGACGGGAAACTACGCCAAGGCCATGCTGGATGCTGGCATGGGGAAGGTCACCTTACTCGATGCTAACGAAGGGATGTTAGAGAAGGCCAAAGAGAAGCTGCGGAATTACGTTGACGAGGGACGTGTGGCGGAGGTAAGACAGCATCAACTTCCAACCATTCCCTTCCCTGATGATAGTTTTGACTGCATGATGGTTAACCAGGTCATTCACCATCTAGACCTCACAAAGGAACACCCAAATATCAGTCGACTTGTGATGGAAGCTTACCGCATCCTTCGCCCGGGCGGTGTCTTGATGATCAACACAACATTCCCACACCAGTTTGCAAAAGGCTACTGGTTCTTTTCCCTTGCTCCACGCGTGGTGGAAGAGTTCGGCGTGATTCTACCAGGACCGGAGGAGACGCTTCAGATATACAAGGACGCAGGATTCGCTGAATCCGAGATCGTGATTCCTGCCGACTCCCTGTTCTATTCAACTATGGAGCATTATATGGACGAGGACGGTCCGCTAAGGCCTGAATTGAAGAAGTCGGATTCATTTTGGGATAAAGTCACCCCCGCTGAGTGGGAAGAGATAGAAGCCCGCATGAAGGAAATGAAAAGGACTGGTACCTTGAAGGATTTTATTAAGGAAAATGATAAATCAAGACTGGAGGTTGGCCAGTTGGCTTTGATATTCGGGAGAAAGTAAAAACGCTGAACAGTACTGAAGGTGTTAATAACGTCAACCTGAAGAAAGTCAAGGACATTCAGGTCAATTTGTTTTTTTTTAGAAATTAATCATTAGTCATTCTTGATAAGTATGCCTTATCTAATATGTTTTTTTCTCTGAGTATTGTGAGGACATTAGGTAGGCCTTACAAACTATGTCAAGTCATTCATGAATCATCCCTAATGAATCATCCCTATATTCGCCGACTGGAGATGTACGATCACAAATACATACCGATACAACGTTTTACCGGTTTTATCGATGAATATTACTGATATCATATCAGTAGACAAGATTTCAAGGACCTGGCGTGCAACGGCTTGCCAACGATTCACCACTCACTCCTTTGCCATCTGCAGGCAAACTACGCAACTGAGATTGTCAGAGCTTCTTGGCAGTCAATCTCTTCGTCACCGCAAACGAATTTGCGGTGACGCAGGGAGCGAGCATTAACCACTGATTACCTCAGTCAGGATGCAGAATTATATACATGTATAGTGTCTCCAAGTTCGTCCGGAGCAAATGAACTTTTCAATTAGGTACCATTTAATGTGTACCATCAAAAAAAATATTTTAGATGATTATGAATATCTTATTT